>OZ023266.1:44627459-44867459 GCA_964006375.1 Tillus elongatus
TGTAACAGATCCATATCCTTTTGTAGGACATAATGCATAAACTAATTAGCCAATAAATAAAAATATAGCGGAAACATCTGAAGATCTATTACGAAAAATCGAGCAACAAGCGTTACACCAGATAATTCATCCAACACAGACAACAACTAGAAAACACAGCAATAGCAACAAACGAATGTCAAGATCACCCTATAAATGCTGCAATAACCATCGATGAATTAAAGTACGCTATTATCAGCTCCAAAAATCTGCTGCTGGACCAGATAATATTCCAACAATTTTTCTCAAACACCTCTGAAGCCTCTCCCTAGAATACCTACTCCAGCTCTACAACTACATATGGTCCCAGCAGGTGTTCCCAGACCAGTGGTTACAATCTATAATAATGCCGATCCATAAGCAAGGAAAATAAAAAAAACGACCCACTATCATACAGACCAATTTCGCTGACATGTACACTCTGCAAAATCCTAGAAAAAAATCATAAACAACAGACTAATGTGGCACTTGAACCACACGATTTACTTTCAGAATTTCAAGCAGGGTTCAGACCTGGCCGATCTACGAATCCGTTTACGAAATCCAAATAGTGATCATTAAAAATAGGGACACCAGTATAATGCGTTCTACCCATTTGGCGAGTTTGTTTTTAATAGAAGTGTAAGCTCGTCTACTTGCAGTTATATACTCTTTTTACGTTGTAGCACACATTTTATATTTTAAGTTTTTATATTAGAATATTTTGCCTCGTTATATATACATATAAGAGGTCCATAGCCTTTTGTATGACATAATGCATAAACTAATTAGCCAATAAATAAAAATAAATAGTGAATTTTCATAGAAATGATCTGGCACAAAATATTTTATAACTTTTTTTTCTTGTAACATAGAAATCTAAGTTTTGGTATATAGTTTGCTTTTTATATCGTAAACCTACCTACCAAATTTGGTTATCATAGATTTTTTATTTTTAAAGATAAAATTTTTTTTCAAATGAAAACTTAAAATTTTCCCGGAAAACCTCGTCCGATTTTTTTGGTTAACAAACTTGTCAAAGCCTTATACAAAAGGAAGGTACGTGCCAAATTTTATCAAAATCGGCGTATTATTCTTTGAGATAAAAATTTTTTTCGAATGAAAACTCAAAAATTTCCCGGAAAACCTTGTCCGATTTTCCTGACTAACAAACTTGTCAAAGCTATTTACAAAAGAAAGGTACGTGCCAAATTTTATTAAGATCGGCTAATTACTTTTTAAGATAATAATTTTTTTCGAATGAAAACTCAAAATTTTCCCGGAAAACCTCGTCCGATTTTCCTGACTAACGAACTTATCCAAGCTATTTACAAAAGAAAAGTACATGCCAAATTTTATCAAAATCGGCCCATTATTTTTT
Organism: Tillus elongatus; assembly: GCA_964006375.1. NCBI lineage: Eukaryota > Metazoa > Arthropoda > Insecta > Coleoptera > Cleridae > Tillus > Tillus elongatus. The sequence goes on from OZ023266.1 coordinate 44,628,859, forward strand.
GAGTTATCGGTGTGATACATATATATATATATATATATATATATATATATATATATATATATATATATATATATATATATATATATATATATATATATATATATATATATAAAAACATATAAAAATTGAAACTGACCCCAGATATGGGTTCTAGGGGTCCTAGAACGCGCTCATTTGAAGAAATTTTTTCAAAATTCAAAAGTCGAAATCTCCTCATTAGTGAATTTTTTCTAAGAAAATTCACTAATAAAAATGAATTGAGAAAATTGCTTGGATGTCCTGATAACAGTAGAATCTCATTAGAAACATGAGGATTCAACGAAAATAATTTGATGTTAAAATAAATATGCGCCGGAGAACTAATCCATAAGTGCACGCTTCTGAAGCCGTCCCGGGATTATCCCTTTTAATACTGTGTACTGTACTTGCAGCAACACTTACTACTCGATATAATCGATCCTGCTTGTTCACCTCTCTCTGTATTCCGCTGTACATAGGCTATGCCTACATTGTTAATATATTCGTTCGTATAGGCCAACATTCTGGATCCTGCCTGTTCGCAGCACATGCCCAGCTTGGAATTCATTAAATGTTCCATGGATATTACGTATCAATTATTAGTGAGTTGATACCTGTTACAATCAGGCACACACAACACACAAATTCATCATTCATTATTTGCTCTTTCCCGGAATGTTTTTTGGTTTGCTTGCATCATATTTGTGTTTGACCAGATATTGTTTAAAAATACTGATTACGTTGTCCAAAAAAAGTTGTTAGGGGAACGAATACTTGCGAAAAAATTAAATCTTCATTAATCAATACCCACACTGATTTGTTTTATTTCAAATAATCTAGTTTCCAGTTGCAACTCATAATAAGCCATCAAGGCGGCAGTACATTCGAAGTTAAACTGCAGATATGTAAATTGTTTACAAAAAGTCCGAACCCAGCAAATTCATTATGGTAGCGAATTTTCATAAGAATAAGTTTGCATAAAAAGTTTGTTAGTTAAATATATAAAAGTTTAAAGTAAAGCAATAATAATAATAAAAAGTTTGTCTTACTAAATGTCAGTTTGAAGTTAGATTTTTATATCTTTCTGAACCTTAACCCAGGACATTTATTTTCTCGATAAAATTAAATATGTTTTTATCATAGAAAATATTTTGACTTTGTGCTCTCGTTTTCGAAAAGAAAGCTTGCAGCTTGCTTACAACTCAATTTTATATAACACCAGAAATATTAAATTTGCTTTATGTAGGCACTGTAGTATCTTCAAACAAATTTCATTAACATTACAACAGTTTTTCAGACGAAAATATAATTTTGATTTGAAAAAGGAAGGTTAGTAGCTTGGATGACTTTGTTTTATCCAAACAAATGAAACCGATTTTCACAACAGAAAAGTATCTGTACCCATGCTGCTCTTGTAAAGGTTTTACTGTGTATCAAAATTGTGTTATTACGATTTGAAATATGTTTATGAAAATTCATAACGCACTTGTTGCACTCAGACTTTTTAGCACTTGTATGCTATTTACCCAACCCTTTTTGATGAAAATACGTATATTTAATGAAAATTCGATACCATAACGCATAACTATTTTAAAAACTAACATCACCTTATATACCGGATCTTAGGTAAAGGGACCGAACTGAGATGGGAAAATAAACACAGGCAAATTGTGCAGTGTATTGTATTTTTATCGCGGGACGAGGTCTGCACTGTCACTACTAACTTATCTAAAATGTGTCCATCTGTAGTAATTTTGTGAAGGTTCAACGACACCTAAACTAACATAGGTTGCTTTGTCGGAACTATCTGTATTATTATGTTATCTCTAGGACGTGTTAAAAACGTGGGAATTTTTATTCAACGATGCAATCGATCAGGTGACTCGTAATCGGTGGTGGTGCTACGATCATACAATTTTTGTTGTAACTATATTTCGCAATATATATATATATATATATATATATATATATATATATATATATATATATATATATATATATATATATATATATACTTTCGAAGGAGTTTAGCTGTCCTGGTTGTCTAACATTTTTTAATTAATTTCAGATTATCTTCATTAACGTGATGATTATTATGCCAAAGATGTGGGGCGACAGTAGATCTATCTATAGTACAATTACGTTACGGTACCTCATTTTATGCGCGACATTGGGGATTGTTGATGGTTGAACATTTGGAGGTGGGTTGAGAGTAGAATTGCCGGCGAACAACGAGGCAAAAAGTTCAGCCTTGCCCAGTAGAAACAATTTCATCGCCTGAAACAAGAGGTGGGAACGTGCTCTTGCAGAAATTAGTCCCAATAGATTTAGCAAAAGTCCAGAAGGGTTTGCTGCTGTTGAAGCTTGAGAGTACTTTGTTTTTGATGTAGTTATTAAACGAGTTTTTTTTTGTCTCAGAAAGAATGCGGACATAGTGGTTTCTTGCGTCGTTAAATGCTTGACGGTTTTCTTGATTGGGATTGTGTAGAAGCGTTTTGTGAGCTTTGACCTTTTCAAGTCTAGCCTTGTGGGGTCAGGATGAGAGAAGCAGACACACACCCATGGAAATGAGAAAAAGTAATACCGCATTTCGTCCCAGTTCGCGGAGTTGTAGTGCCAAACGACACGTGTGTGTGATGACTGTGTGACCTCGGGTTGCATTGCGCAGGAAGCAGTGACCATGCCGTGGTCTGAGCGACCAAGGGGGGCGGTGACTGATGTCTTATAGCATTCAGGTTTTGTAGTAAGAAGGATATCCAAGGGATTTGAGCTGTGGGTCGGGATGCGAGGAAAGTAAGTAGGTTGCTGAACCATATTGGCTAAATAATTGGTGACTGCAAAGGCCTCCGCTGCTTCCCCTTGTGGAGCGGTTTTTGAAGATCCTAGCAATTCCGTATTATGGTCACCAAGAATAGTGACCTCGGAAGAAGGATATCCAGAAATCAGAAATCAAGTTTATAACCATATTTATTTTCTATTATGACAAATAATATTTGTCAGGTCGAATAATGTTTTTATTTAACACATAAACGTATGTTTCATGTACGTATTCATATCTGTCTGTACCTATACAAAAAACTTAAATGGTTTAAAAAAGTCACTAAAAGACACGTAATATGATTTGAGTAAAATTGTATGTTTTTATGACCTCAAATATGTATATTGAAAATGACTGATCATAAGCTGCTACAAGATCTACGCATCAAAATTTGTGTTCGAAAAACTACAATGGGATAGGTATAACGATTATAATTTTTATATCCCTAGTTTCTTATCTCTGTAGTACCTATAAATATTTATACTGAAATTTGCTAAAAACAGAAAAGATATAAGCTTTTAAGCTTGATAATAATTAGAACCAGCTAAAACTATCACACTTTTAAACATCTTGTACCTATTTGGTATTACACATCTTACACTTGTCAATAAATAGTAAAAGTCTGGACGCAGCAAGTGCGTTATGGTAGTCAATTTCCGTAAAACTATGTTTAATAGCAAATAGGTATGTCTTGTTTTTAAAAGAAGGACATTTGGTTGGCAGTATAACCTCTATAGTACTAACAATGTATCATATTTCATTTAAATAGTTCTGTTGTTTCAAAAAGTAGAAACATTTTCTGAAAATAAACTAATAAAATAAAAATGTCCCAGAAAAAAAAACTGGGCCGATTTTTCTGGCCAACGACCCTCTTCAAGCTATTTACACACCTGCCAAGATATAAGTATTCACAAGCAGCTTTAGGGACAAAACAGAAAAAAAAATTATGAAAACTTGCAAATATTTCTTTTCCAAAAATTCACCTTTTTTTACAGAAATCGTCTTTAGTCATGTTACACTAAATTATATTTTCCCAAAAATCCGACAACTTATTTTTTACAATAACACTAAAAAACTTACTAAAAATGTATTATTAATTACCAACATACCACATATATGTGACAAAAAAATGATTTCTATGGAAACACTAAAAAAGTTTCTGCGAAAAATTTTCACATTCAGATTTCAGAGTGCCGGTATACGGCAGCTCGATTTTTTCGACGAGTAATACAAACAAAAAGCTCTCTAAATGCGTCACTTGCATGGGGCTCCGCTATCTATTGCTAAAAACGGCACATCACAATTTGTGATGTGTTTGTAATATGTGCCAAAAAAGTGAGAAGTTGCAAAACAATTGAAAAGTGATGAAGGATATCAATTTTGTTCCTTACTAACATGCATTATAATTCGATGGAAGATTCAAAAATGTAATAACATAAGGGGTGTTCTACACGCGAACGACGATTTTACGCCCCCTCCGAAGGGCGGAACGTGCAGACATTCAACTTGCTTAAATACAATGCTAGAACTTTGACTCACGTTAATTTAGTACAGTATGTTCTAAAAAAGTGAAAGGGGAAACCCTGAGAACCAAACCCAGTATCCTTCGGCTCAGAGGCACACGTTCCTACCCCTGGACCATCGAGGCTCTATCTTCTAGATAGTACTCCAATATACATACAGAGATTAGAAGTGTTTTTTTTTAATGCTGCATCTACGGCCTCTTTGCTGCAGCGGTCTAGGAGACCGCACATGAGTAATGGTGTTACAAAACATGCACCTCAGTAGCTGAAGGTTAAACACGGACGTAGATGTTTTTTCTCTGCAGCAAGTTTCCTCTGTTACGGCAGAGGGAAAAAAAACATTTTATTGCGGAAAAACGTTTTTATTACTATATTTCTAAAAGCACAAAATAAGGACACATACTAGATTCAGATGTAGAGACTTCTTCTTTGACTCTGCCAGTATTTGCGTTCTTCTCTGTAACCGGTTTCGCCCTTTTGCGGCATCGTCAGACAAGAGTGAATTTATTTATACACATTTATGACACCTGTAAATGAATTATGTCATTACGATGCCCTAAAAGGGCTAAATGGGCTACATAGAAGAAAAGATACACTTGTGAAGTTAGAGACGAAGTCTTGTTACCTCCTTCAAAGAAAAAGCTTTAGAGAACGAGAACCGTGGTATGTGTGATTGACCTCAGGTGGATATAGATCTGCTTTATGGTGAGGTCACAATTGCCTATCACACCCTATCCTAAAGTAGCTATCTATGAGATTATCAAATTTATTAGGATTAGCAGCATTTTTTAGGAGGCTGACAGATCTGGATATAGTTTGATACTCACGTTATCTTCCTTTGCATTCTTCGCACTGCCCAGAGTCCTATATTTGTGGACTCTCCAGACTAGTGCTAGGTTACATAGAAATTTAGATATCTAGAGAATATTTAGTAAGAAATAATTGTTTGCGCTGAGGCCAAAATAAAGGAGAAGTTATGGAGGAATGTCTCTTCAATTAAACAGATACTTTAATATAACATCATATATAAATATATTCATGTAAATCAAATTTGGAATAGCAAACAAAATGAAATAAAAATGGTTGGTAAATCTCAAATAAACATTAATTGTACACAAATAACAATCAGATAAATAGCAAGGATTTCAAGAGCAAGAAATTATTAATTTACATACATGTGTCAAAACAATAAGATAAAAATAGTTGCATATTACAAAAATGTTATTGTTAATTACTTGGGGTGTCGCTCAAAAATAAACACAAATGGTAAACTATTTGACGTTTGTCAATTAATTACTAGGTTTTCAAGTGAATTACTGGCCAGTTCTTGAGTGAGGCTCCAAAGAAAGAAAATCTATTAGTATTTTCCTACGTGAAATTTACATATTAATTATGAAAACTAAGAGATATTAAAGAGAATATATATGTTAGATATTTTACAGACAAAATTTGCTAATTACAATTTAAAAGAAATTAATAAAAACTGTGTGTTTAAATTTACAAAGAAAATTGACAAAATCTTAGAGATTAAACAGGAAATATATAGTTGTGCTGACAGCACCTCTCTGACATAGTGTTTAAGCTCAAAGTTGATTACGTGATTTTGAAAGTTCAGGTTATGAAAACTTTAGATGTTAAATTTCGGCATGAAAGTTCTGTTGATTCAGAGAAAAGATTTGTTCAGACTCACCAATCCTCCGGTACTAAGTTTTACCTGATTACCCTGTGAAGATGCTCTCCAGGTGGGGTCAATCACGAGTGCCTGACACAGATTCCAGACTCCAACAAGAGCGGAAAAATTTGGCGAAAACGACTCAGACTTCCCATCAGAGACTATTGGGCCGGTGTGGGTTATTGCTCCGATATTACTAGACCATTTGACACCTATATCGATGTTCAGAATTCGCTTGATGGAAACTTTGCGAATCGCAATAAAAACGTGAATTTACTTCAGTAAAATTCACTACCAATTGACTTAAGATACGATAATAACCAGGAATTCTTTCTGATCACGACAAGAAATCAACAATTCGAGCCAGAGAAACATAACTTAGATCCCGTTTTTAGGCTGAATACTATTTTTATTTAAACTCGAATATCATTTAAATTACTTTAAATAATCACTGACAATATCATTAGGTAGTACAAATAACAGAAAGCACATTACATTCCCGTTTTAAGATAATTTAATAGCCACCGAAGGTGACAGTGTTCTAAGAAGGCCCAACAGAGAGTCTTCTCATGTCTCCGGTTCGGCAAATTTTTTCTGCCTGCACGCAATATTTTGTACTCTGACTGTTACTGGCTGTGCGCTAGCTCTTTCTAGCCTCCGTTATCCGGATGAGATAAAACGAGACCTCCCTCGGCGGCGTTGCAGCCAATTTTCTCCCTGCACGCAAACGTTTTCACACCGTCGTTGGAGACATCACCGATTACGGAAAATTCCAGATAACAATATTTTGTTCTCGAATATTTCTAACGTATATTTTAGTTGCCTATTGGGTTCCTGGAAATATTTGTTCAGTAATAATGCGAGGTAGTTTTAAATGGCAAACATATAATGAATTTTAACGTACAAATTAGAAATGCAGTAAAGGTGTTTACGGTACTTGAAGATTTAGCGACTTTTCATAAAAATAATTTTGAAATCAAGACATGAATTGCCTTACAGATATTGGATTGTCGGCTATTAATTAAGTCTCCCACGGGTTTATTTTGAATAATTAATGCAGTAACGAGATGTAATCGTTACAGTCTCCACATATTTATTTAGTATGGAACTGTTTTACCAAGCAATGGCAGCAACAACAGATACTATTAAAATTTTTAGTTTTCTCTACCACCTTGTTCATTCCTTCAGCGAGTTTATTGTAAACTTAATCAATGGAAATCGCGAATCCTGTTAAATTGCACTGTATCCGCTGTAAAGCCTGTAAACATCTGTTCTCGGAACAATTGTTAAGAGAGATAATCCCTGCTCTCTCAGGGAGCAAACAGACCGTGCGATATAGATAGATGGAAATCAAACAGCACGATACATTTCCTTGTAAATTGTCAAACATTAGTGTATCTGGTGCTCGTGACCTCATTTCATTTTCATTGTTTTACTTACAGTCAGATTACATTTTCTGTTTATATCAGCGATATTTCGTAGAAAAAATTCGCTAATAACGAAACCGAGAACGCATCTTATGAATTTAAAACAAGCTTTTTTTCAAATTAGCGCGAACTAGCCCCCCTAGAGCTCATTTTCGAAGTCAGTTCCAATAGACAATTTGCATGGATTTTCCATTACATGAACTTAACATTTATCTAATAGTTTTTCATACATAGAACATTATTACATATATGAAAATACCCAAAAACATATATAGTGGACAGAAAAACACTTTTAAAATATAAAAAAAATCGTATTATTTTCATCTGACCGCGAACGTTGTTGGATAGTAAATAAATACCGCGTTTGCATTTGCCTTATGGTACGAGGGCGAGTGAATAAGTCAGTGACTTTTTCAATTTCCCGACTCTTCACAGGATGGGCAACACTGCTCCTGTCAACAAGCATCTGTCAGTTGACTCCCGCCAAATTTTGAACAAGCTGCGTCATTTAGTTTGTGTTAGATAGAGTTATAACGAAAATGGAAAAAAGTGAATTTCGTGTGCTCATCAAACATTATTTGTTACGGAAAAACTCCAAGACTAAGCTTGATAAACACTATGGGGACTCAGCACCATCAATTTCTATGGTAAAAAGGTGGTTTACTGAATTTCGTTGGGGCCGTACAAGCACAAATGACGCCGAACGTTCTGGACGCTCAGTTGAGGTCGCTACACCCGAAACAATTGAAAAAATTCACGATATGGTGTTGGCCTATCGGAGATTGAAAGTGCGGGAGATTGTGGAAGCCATAGGCATATCACATGGCTCAGTGGTTTCGATTTTGGATGAATACTTGGGCATGAGAAAGTTATCCGCAAGAAGGGTGCCGCGTTTGCTCACAATCGACCACAAACGCAATCGTGTGACAACTTCGAAGGAGTATTTGGCGTTGTTCAACCGCAATATGGACGAGTATTTTCGGTGTTTCATAACCGTGGACAAAACATGGATTCGCCACAACACACCGGAGACCAAGCAGCAGTCAAAACAGTATGTTTCTCCGTGCGAATCGGCGCCGAAGAAGGCCAAGCTGGGTTTGTCAGCCATATCACATAGTGTCACATAGTTTACACAGCCAATAAAGTCATGGCGACCGTTTTTTGGGATGCACGCGGTATAATCCACCCTCAAAAGGGAATAACAATCAATGGCGAATATTATACCAACTTATTGGACCGATTCAATGACGATTTGAAGAAAAAACGACCGAATTTGGCCAAGAAAAAAGTTATTTTCCACCAAGACAATGTAAGGGTGCACACATGTGTAGTCTCCATGGCGAAATTGCATCAACTGGGATACGAATTGCTCCCTCATCCGCCACATTCTCCGGATTTAGCCCCTAGTGACTATTTCTTGTTTCTAAACTTAAAGAAATGGTTCGGCGGAAAGACTCCAATGATGAAATCATCTCACAAACAAATACCTATTTTTAGGACCTCGACAAATCTTAATTTTTTGGAAGGGATAAAAAAATTGGAGAAACGTTTGACAATGTGTATAGAGCTCAAAGGAGACTATGTTGTGAAATAAAATGATTTTTTGTCAAAAAACCTGTGTTTCATTCAAAAAGTCACTGACCCGCCCTCGTATGATAAGTATGGCTGCTTGTTTCTCAACATCGTGGTGAATTTTATACGTTTATTGTTTTCCTTCTAGTTGAATAGTGTGAAGTGTGCGTAATAAAATGGGAGACAATGGTTTTCAATAGGCGCAATCAGATAATGTGCCAAGAATTGACTCATTTATGATGACATCATTCTTTTTGCAAGAATAATGGTGTCTGAATTAATTAAAGATAATTAGTGGAAGCAAACCGAATAATTTTGTTAATTAATTACCATGATTTGGCCGGTTGTTAATACTCAGAGTAACATGTAAAGTTAACACTTCATATGTACAGATAAACATACCTTGACCACATGGAAATTACAACCTAACTTAATCAAGTATGATAAGAATTTTATCATTATATCACGAATATTCATCGTGAAAATGAGGAGGTACTTACATTTAAATGGTTTTCACAACAATATAAGGCAGTTTTCTCAGATAACTGTGGACTTTTCCTTTCATTCCACTTTATAAATTTGCACCATTGCTTTCTAATTGTAACAATAAAAACTCTGGACGCAGCAAGTGCGTTATGGTAGTGAATTTTCATAAAAATGTTTTTAATTGCAAATATGTGTGTTTCCTTTTTAAGAAAGCAGGCATCAATTTTGGTTACCAGTATAACCTATATAGTAAAAACAATGTGCCATGTTTCATAAAAATAACTTTATTGTGTGAAAAAGTACAAAAATTTCCAAAAGTAAACTTAAAGTGTTCCCGGAAAAACTCGTTTCTTGGTCAACCTTATAGGTTAATAGCAAATTGAGCTATTCAAATTTGAAACATTTAATGAAAATTCGCTGCTACCATAACGCACTTGCTGCGTCCCGAATTTCTTTTCTTACAAACATGCATCGCTGAAAAATTCAAAAATGCAATAACATAAGGCGTGTTTGATTAAAAAAAAAAGAATATTTGTATCACCAACGACTTATGGGCCATCCTGTGATTGTAGAAATATTTTTTTAAGATGTAGCTCAAGACACCCTATAATTAATATATACAAATTTTCTTCATATCTTGTATAATAACGGATATATTGAGCTTTATTGATTTTTTACGAAAATTCGACAAAAATTATATACCATTAAACGATAAACTCTAAAGCTAAGGCTACTGCCAAGCATCAGAGAAAGGGTCTATTTGAAATGAATTTTCTGGAAACATTTTAGTAAAATGAAGGACAATGACGGTTGAAACTAAGACTTCAGAGTTTGTAAAAGATCGTTCTTGAGACATTTGATTTACATATCCCGTATTAGATTCAAGTTCTTTGCCTAAATGTTACCGATTTTGACGTTTTAAATCGCAACTTTGACGTTTTGAGGAAAACCCCAATTTATTAGTGAATTTTCTTAAAAAAAATTCACTAATGAGGAGATCCCGACTTTTGAATTTTGAAAAAATTTCTTCGCATGAGCGCTAATTAGGCCCCCCAGAAAACATATCCGGGGTCAGTTTCAATTTTTATATGTTTATATATATATATATATATATATATATATATATATATATATATATATATATATATATATATATATATATATATATATATATATATATATATATATATATATATATATATATATATATATATATATATATATATATATTTATATATATATGTATCACACCGATAACTCAAAAAATAATGGGCCGATTTTGATCAAATTTGGTGAAAAAATTCATTTTGCAAATGGCTTGGATGAGTTCGTTAGTCAGGAAAATCTGCCCAGGTTTTCCCGGAAAATTTTGTGTTTTCTTTCAAAAAAAATTTATATCTCCGGAATTAACAAAGTAAGGCCAACCAAATTTGGGACGCAGGTTTACATCCTTATAGGTAAGTTACCTACCAAAATTTAGCTATGTAGGTCAAAAGACAAAAAAGTTATAGGCATTTAAAAATAAATAAATTGGGGTTTTTCTCAAAACGTCAAAGTGGCGATTTAAAATGTCAAAATTGGCAACATTTAGACAAATAACTTAAATCTAATACGGGCTATAGAAATAAAATGTCTCAAGAAGGATGTTTTACAAACCCTAAAGTCTTAGTTTCAACCGTCATTGTCCTTCATTTTACTAAAACATTTGCAGAAAATTCACCTCAAATAGACCCTTTCTCTGATGCTTGGCAGTAGCCTTAGCTATAGAGTTTATCATTTAATGGTATATAATTTTTGTCGAATTTTCGTAAAAAATTAATAAAGCTCAATATATCCGTTATTATATAAGATATGAAGAAAATTTCTATATATTAATTATAGGGTGTCTTGAGCTACATCTTAAAATAATATTTCTGCAATCACAGGTGGCCCATAAGTCGTTGGTGATACAAATTTCCTTTTTTTAATCAAACACGCCTTATGTTATTGCATTTTTGCATTTTAAATCGAAATATAATGCATGTTTGTAAGAAAATAAATTCTGGACGCAGCAAGTGCGTTATGGTAGCGAATTTTGATCAAATGTTTCATATTTGAACAGCTCAATTTGCTATTAACCTATAAGGTTGACCAAGAAACGTGTTTTTTCGGGAACATTTTAAGTTTACTTTTGGAAATTTTTGTACATTTTCACACAATAAAGTTATTTTAATGGAACATGGCACATTGTTTTTACTATATAGGTTATACTGGTAACCAAATTTGATACCTGCTTTCTTAAAAAAACACACATATTTGTTATTAAAAAGATTTTTATGAAAATTCACTACCATAACGCACTTGCTGCGTCCAGAATTTTTTTCTTTAAATGCCTATAACTTTTTTGTCTTATGACCTACATAGCTAAATTTTGGTAGGTGGCTTACCTATAAGGATATTAACTAGCGTACCAATTTGGTTGCCCTTACTTTGTTAATTCCGGAGATATAAATTTTTTTCGAAAGAAAACACAAAATTTTCCGGGAAAACCTGGGCAGATTTTCCTGGCTAACGAACTTATCCAAGCCATTTGCAAAAGGAATTTTTCCACCAAATTTAGTCAAAATCGGCCTATTATTTTTTGAGTTATCGGTGTGATACATATATATATATATATATATATATATATATATATATATATATATATATATATATATATATATATATATATATATATATATTGCTATGGTATTCTACTTTACTTTATGGGTAGCATATACCTGCAAAAATTTATTATAGAGCTGAGAACATACGTCCTAATCATCAGGTTGGGTTCCTTATAATTACAGCTAGCTTCTACTAATTAAAATTCACTAATATGTGTTATTTAAATTCATTTATTGATTTTCACTTGATCAAAATTACTATCGCTTTGCACAGATGGCTATATAACAATTTTGCTGATTAAATATCAACCAAAAACAATACTTCCGTTAATTACAATCTGTTATACATTCCATTTAATTTATTACACAAATTTTACGGTGTCTATTTGACACACATTAAACACAAACAGAAACGTTTAAAGCATTCAATACATAAACATAACTTGAGAAATCCTATTAAAACATTTAACTGTGCCGATATGACACTTGTTAAATACAAAGAGATATTTTAAAACATTCTTTACATAAATATAACTTGAAAAATGCTATTAAAAAAACATTCTGGTAACATTATAACTAATTACACAATTAATTAAACATGGATACTACATAATCAATATACATCGATAATTCTACAGAACGGTCTCTTTCCGTTTATTTCAAACAAAATTTTTGTTTTTGAAATTTATTAGCACAAAAATATTTGATTGTTGTTGTAAAAATGGTGAAATTCCACCCGCACTGGTCAATTTAAGAAAAGGTAACACTTACTGACATATTTTCCATTGGAATATTTATTGTTCTTCCATTAATACGGACCTTGATTAATTATTATTATCTTTCTCATTTGTCCATGCCATTGATTATTAACGGATTTACTTCGTTAACATATTTATATATATTTATTCCATAGTCGTAGCACTCTGGAGGTGTTTTATACCCTCACTTCGATGCACTCTGGAATCTTAGTTATGACGATGATCACCTGGTCTGGTAAAGTGATACAGATGATTTCACTGGATGGAAAAGACAAGACAAGCCCGGACTCTCTCGGACCGTTGCTTTTATTAACTCTCCTACAGGTGAAAAAACGCTATTGTTCGTCACACACCTGTGTTTAAGTTTTCCGTCAAACCTTTAACGTCTTTTTACGTTTTTTTCTGACGCGCACATCACCTTAATATTCTACAAACCTTTGTTTTTTATAAATGACCTCCGCTCTTTCACTATGGTGAGTCTTTAGCTAGCTTGGTCATATCTAATTTTTTTTATACAATAAAATCAACAGAACTACACAATTATATTATCTACAATCTCATTCTCCCTACAAAACTGAAGCATTGTTCTTGGTTTCTTTGTGGATATTTCTAGAATATATAATTTTTTTATTACTCGAATGTAACTTAACATCGAGGGTTGCTACATGGGTCACTGACATTCATGTCGGGCGTTGACATCTCCTGCCAAAACTCTTTCATTGCTACATTAGGGTGTATACACTTATTTTATATATACTAGTATGCATAAATTTCCCGTTTTCCTATTAAAATTTCGTAATATTTCCTATCATTTGCTATCTATAGCAATTCCCCCTTTCTAAAAGTGAGTCTGGATACTGTTTGCTAGTCAGATCATCTTTATTCATTGACTAAAATATTTTGTTCAAAATCGCCTTTTTTATTCCAAAATTTTATTTTATTCTAAATCAACTTTTATGACATTTCAATCATTACAACCCTTTATTTTATTTAAAATTGCCTTTCATGACATTCTAATATTAAAACTCTTAAATTTAATTCATAATCGACTTGTATGACACTTTAATAACTAAAACATTTTATTTGATTCAACACCGCTTTTTATGGCTCACCAATTGGTTTTATATATTTCTTTCTTTTGGCAAATCAATTGCTTGTTCTATATGATCTAAATTTATGCCATCCCCTGGTTATTTCGACTTATTTAACGTTCCCTCAGATTTCATTTCAATAAATGACAGTTATTGGTATTTTTATTTGTCATATTTTAATGGGGTTTCTTTCCTTTCAATCTTTTTTCATTATGCTAAATTATTATATCTTTATACTACCATGGAATAGGACTATGTAATACTTCTATTATTTATCAACTTCTAATAATTTATCTTTTCTACATAACATATACGGTCTCCCTACTTCTGACTCTTCACATACCCCCTATACATATTTCACTATTACTTGCATCATATTATATTTTCATTATTCATTCTATATACTTTCAATATTCTTTTCAATATTCTATTCACATATATACTTCAATAATTCGGGACCGACCTCTTTGGGATCGCCCTTATACTATACTTCATTTTAAATGACCGATATCTTTGTATCGTTAATCATTTTACTTCAACTTTTTCATATTTCAATCTTATCGCTACACCATCTATACAAATTCTTTCCTATCAATCCGACCCTTATATGTTCTATCTTTTTGCTAATTATAATTATTTCTCGGTACTTAACCGGTTTCTGTCTTTTAGACCTTTTACAGATTTTTCTCGTCTACTGATTCCATGTTTCCTATTACTCAATAATAATACTAATAATTTTCTATTTTATTTTAACTTATTTCCCCCTTTCTACCGTTGAATTATGATTATATTAATTGACTTATCCAATAACTGCATCTAATTCGAGCATTGCTCCTTATTTATTATCATTTAAATTTTCTTATGAAATTTCGCTTTTCTGATTCGTATTTCTTTGGGTCATTATTTAAATGCCTACTTGTTTTATTTTCTATACTCAGGGTATAAATTCTTCGGGTTATTTAAATGCCTACTTGTTATATTTTCTGTACTCAGGGTATAAATTCTTCGGGTTATCTGAATGCCTACTTGTTATATTTTCTGTACTCAGGGTTATTTTACTGTAATTTTTATTTTAAATTGACCAACTTTTCGTCATATAGTTCTAACTAATCAATTTTATCTGTTTTAGGAGAAATTTCTTTGTCTGGTAATTTTACTATTTATTTTGTACATTAAAATTCGTCTATTCGGCATGCGATTATCCTTTTCATTGCTTAGGTCATATCGGATTCGATCAAATTCATGCAGATTAATTTTTCTTTATCTTAAATTTTTTCTTTTTACTTTCGAAATTAAAATTGCTATAGTTGCAATGACGTGTCTTATTATTCAAATTATTATGCCAAATATGTCTGTTCTTAAGTTCCGGCTTATACCTTTTAAATTTATTATAATTTCCAGAATCTTTGTTTTTATAAAATTTCTGACTATGATTGTATTTGTATTTATTGTGAAAATTATTGTTTTTAACGAAAAGGTTTCTAAATTTATAATTGCGGCTATTGCTATTATTCTCTACATAATTTTTATTACATTGAAGCATAGTTTCTTGTTTCTGATCACTTTCAATTTTGATATAGTAAAAATAATGTGTTGCCGTTATTAATTTTTCTTCGGCAGTATATATGAATTTTTCCGGGCTCATTTCTAGTATATTTTCGTCCGGTAGTAATTCCTCTTCTATGTATTTTTCTGGGCTTGTTTCTGGTATATTTTCTTCGATTTTAATTATTTGTTCATCAGTTTCCTGCTCGACTCGGGCTTCATTTCCGTCAATTGGCTCCATACGCGTTTCGACCTTTTTAATGTCGTACCTCATCATTTCCGTTTCTTCCTGTATTTCGTCACGGCATGACTGTACTACCGTGTCCAGTTCCGTCTTGATTATTTCATGGGTTTCTTGGCATTTTTCTAGCGTTACTGTTACCTCAGTATCCAGTTGATAAATTTTATTCACTTCTGTTAAAATCTCCGTTTTGTTTTGTTGTTGTTCCAACTTGTCAATATCTTGTTTAATTTCGTTTTTATTTTCTTCGAATTTATTATTTATTTCTTTTCCCCATTTGGAAAATATGTTGTTGGTTTCTTTTAATTTATTAATTATGTTTTTCTCCAATTTGTTGTTGTTTTCTTCGATTTTCTTGAACCAGACGGCGAATAACTTCTCCATTTTTGATTCTTGCCCAATTGGTTTATCACTTTCTAAATGTTTTTCCCCGGACATGTTCAAGCTTGATTTATTTAATTTCCTTGTGAATTTAAAATTTAATTGTCCCCCTTTCTAAGCTTTGACCCTTTCAAATACACCACCTATATTTATTTTTCATAAAACCATTGGTTATGTGTGCAACTTACTGTTTCATATTAAAATATCATACGGTATTAGAATTTTTGCTAATTTTCAATAAATCGGTTGAATTGATTTATTTAAGTTTACTGTATTTAAATGAGTCGTGCTAATTTATTTAAAATTGGTTTACTTCTAAATTCCTTGCATTTAAAATACTATTACGTTTTCATGAAAATTTGCTTTATTCTAACGTAATTAAAATTTTATTAAAATTTAACAGAAACCCTGTATTTGTGCCAATCATGTGCTATATTGCGAACAAATGTTTATTTTATTAAAATTTTCTATGAAAATAACTTTATTTTTACACACAAAAAAAAATTTTTTTTAATCATTTTTTTTTTAAATCCTGTTCTTTTTAGGTCAAATTTTTCTAAAAGTCCCACGACTTGGGCGCCATTTTGCTAATTTCTTGGCGGACCAAGTTGATTTTAAGTTATGATGGTTTGAAACTAATTTTTTTTTTCTCTATGAAAATAAATTAACTTAGACCAAAAAAAATTTTGATAATTATATTATTATGTATTTTTTTTAAAGCCCTTTAGTTGCGGCGCCATTTTGCTATGGTATTCTACTTTACTTTATGGGTAGCATATACCTGCAAAAATTTATTATAGAGCTGAGAACATACGTCCTAATCATCAGGTTGGGTTCCTTATAATTACAGCTAGCTTCTACTAATTAAAATTCACTAATATGTGTTATTTAAATTCATTTATTGATTTTCACTTGATCAAAATTACTATCGCTTTGCACAGATGGCTATATAACAATTTTGCTGATTAAATATCAACCAAAAACAATACTTCCGTTAATTACAATCTGTTATACATTCCATTTAATTTATTACACAAATTTTACGGTGTCTATTTGACACACATTAAACACAAACAGAAACGTTTAAAGCATTCAATACATAAACATAACTTGAGAAATCCTATTAAAACATTTAACTGTGCCGATATGACACTTGTTAAATACAAAGAGATATTTTAAAACATTCTTTACATAAATATAACTTGAAAAATCCTATTAAAAAAACATTCTGGTAACATTATAACTAATTACACAATTAATTAAACATGGATACTACATAATCAATATACATCGATAATTCTACAGAACGGTCTCTTTCCGTTTATTTCAAACAAAATTTTTGTTTTTGAAATTTATTAGCACAAAAATATTTGATTGTTGTTGTAAAAATGGTGAAATTCCACCCGCACTGGTCAATTTAAGAAAAGGTAACACTTACTGACATATTTTCCATTGGAATATTTATTGTTCTTCCATTAATACGGACCTTGATTAATTATTATTATCTTTCTCATTTGTCCATGCCATTGATTATTAACGGATTTACTTCGTTAACATATTTATATATATTTATTCCATAGTCGTAGCACTCTGGAGGTGTTTTATACCCTCACTTCGATGCACTCTGGAATCTTAGTTATGACGATGATCACCTGGTCTGGTAAAGTGATACAGATGATTTCACTGGATGGAAAAGACAAGACAAGCCCGGACTCTCTCGGACCGTTGCTTTTATTAACTCTCCTACAGGTGAAAAAACGCTATTGTTCGTCACACACCTGTGTTTAAGTTTTCCGTCAAACCTTTAACGTATTTTTACGTTTTTTTCTGACGCGCACATCACCTTAATATTCTACAAACCTTTGTTTTTTATAAATGACCTCCGCTCTTTCACTATGGTGAGTCTTTAGCTAGCTTGGTCATATCTAATTTTTTTTATACAATAAAATCAACAGAACTACACAATTATATTATCTACAATCTCATTCTCCCTACAAAACTGAAGCATTGTTCTTGGTTTCTTTGTGGATATTTCTAGAATATATAATTTTTTTATTACTCGAATGTAACTTAACATCGAGGGTTGCTACATGGGTCACTGACATTCATGTCGGGCGTTGACATCTCCTGCCAAAACTCTTTCATTGCTACATTAGGGTGTATACACTTATTTTATATATACTAGTATGCATAAATTTCCCGTTTTCCTATTAAAATTTCGTAATATTTCCTATCATTTGCTATCTATAGCAATATATATATATATATATATATATATATATATATATATATATATATATATATATATATATATATATATATATATATATATATATATATATATATATATATATATATATATATATATATATATATATATATATATATATATATATAATATATATATATATATATATATATATATATATATATATATATATATATATATATATATAAACATATAAAAATTGAAACGGATCCCGGATATGTGTTCTAGGGGGCCTAGTTCGCGGTCATTTGAAGAAATTTTTTCAAAATTCAAAAGTCGGGATCTCCTCATTAGTGAATTTTTTTTAAGAAAATTCACTAAAATGAGCTTCTCTGGAGTTTTTATCGTCGCATTTGTAGACATTGGTACTATACAGTATTTATGTAAGCTTTATTTTCCATATTCAAATAAAAATCACATGCAGAAGGCAAGGTTCAATAAGTAACTTGCAACACAGGATGTAAACTTAGGGAAGCAGGTTCATTCTTGACTACTGTGCTCTTCTGTGACGTCACAGATCATGGCGGCAAAATAGTGGTGATTAAAATCAATTAAGAAATTCGCGTTTTCAAATATTTTTTGCATCGTTATTTTTGTAGTATGTGAAATGAAAAAAACATATGAAAAAGCATCTTTGTGGGAAGTCTATAAGATGTGATAAGAAACAAAATTCAAATTGTCTGTTGTAGCTTATTTTCATAATCTTTTTTTTCTTGTTCAAAGTTTAATAATCTAAGTTTCTGTCGTTCTAGAAAATTAAATTTTGTTACGTTACAAAACGTTAATAAAGGCAAGATGTGTACCAAATTTCATGAAACCAGCCTCATTATTTTCGAGGATATAATTTTGTTTTTCAAAAATTTTCCAATATTTGAAATATTTTTATGAAAATTCGCTACCATAACGCATGTTGGTTTTATGTGGTTTTCCCGTTTATATATTTATTGACTAAAGAGAGATATTTATTCAAATTTATTGTTTAAGAAAATAACGCTTTTAAATTAATTATATGCAAACATTTTAGTCAAACAGAGGACAAAAGCTATTGAAAGAAAAATTTAAGACGTTGCTAAACACACTCATTGCAGTATTTGTTGTTGATAAACCGCATTCATTTCAGAATATTTGTTTAAAAATCACTTATTTGGCGTTGCACATTGTGAATGTCACGTTTTTGGAAGAAACCATTTATATTTAAAGATTTGTATACATATATTCGCATTATCCGAGTGTTCATTTGTCTGAGATAGACGTTGCCCACGTTACCTCAGATAACTGGAACTGTACTGCACATTACAAAATGATTCGCTTTTATCTCGATAATGATCTTTATAATTACCTTGACAATCATTATTTTTAAAAGTGTTAGTAATAGTTATAAAAGCAAACCTTGTTGAGCAGAGGTAAAGCTACATACAAGTTTGGAAAAAATAAAGAGTTTATAAATCTCAACATTTGGTTTTCTAGCAAGCAGCTTCTTACGCTTTTTGACTATCTATTTTCTACTTATTTTTGCGACATTTTTTTAACTAACATGTATATAGTAATAGTGATGGTAATAGTAATATTTATTGTTGCTAATTTTACAGCACATCTTTTAACAAATAAGCCTTATACTTGTTCTTGTTCAAGATGTAATTTTGATGGCACAGCTCCAAAAATTGATATCAAAAGCTTCATAATGACATAAACGCGAATTTTGACATTACTTAGTGTTATTTTCCATTCATCAAATCCATCTTAAACTTCAGCTATGGCCTCCAATTGTAGCGAAAAATAAACCATTTAGGAATATGATCTGCATTGAACCTTATATTTTCTTGCGTTATTTGACCAAATAAACATAAATGCAAACCAAGAATTATCAACCCAATAACGCCAATTGCTACAACAGACTCTCTGTTTTCACTAACGCCTTGTATACAGTGCTTTCGAAAAGTAACGAATAAATTCGTTATTTCTGAAATAGAGTGTTTTTAGAAAAAATCCTCTGACAGGTCGATTTTGTTTTAAACAAAGACACTTTTTGGCATACGACCCATATTGGTGACGTCATCGTTGTTCGAGATATGACGTCACCGACATATTTTTTTAAATGGCAACCCCCAATTTTGACCACGCCAATTGAAAGAGCGTGTCATTCTACGTACACATCGTCAAAAATTATGGCTGCCTGATAGTAGCCTAGGACACCAGGAATGTTTTTATTGCTGTCAGATAAAAACATGAAATCGTACTTCGGTAAATAGTTTTTCGGTTTTTTTTCTCTTTAGTTCTTATCTTTTGTTTGGCAAAATCAGTGTTTTTGAAGTGTTTATTGAGTAGTGACTTTTGTCATTTTATAAAAGAATGGTTAAATTAACTGAACGAGAACGAATTGAAATTCTTTGCATGATCGGATTTGGAGCCAGGAGCCACACCCAAAAAGAAGTAGTTGAATTGTTCAATGAAACTCATCCTGATCGGCATCCCATTAGCCACGGCATGGTAAACTATACTGAATATAAATACCGTAACTTTGGGCATATTCGTGATATTCCTAAATCTGGTCGACCTTCAAAATCAGAAGAAGATCAACTTAATGTTTTGTTGGCAATACAGGAAAATCATCACTCAACACTTAACCAATTGGCGTCTGGTTTCAATATGGCAGCATCCACAGTTCACAAAATTAGAAAAAAGCACACTATCATCCGTAAAAGGTATGCATTGTTCATGAGCTATCTGAAGACGACTTTGATCGGCGAAATCAATTCTGCAAGCAAATGCAAGAACTATGCACTAGTTATAATAATTTCGTAAAAGAAACTACTTTTTTCTGACGAGACTGCGTTTGTTTTGAACGGCCATGTCAATAGAGAAAACTGCCGTTATTGGGCTACCGGGGAATCCCCGATGAATAAGATTTTTCTTTCAAGACGATGGTGCACCTCTCCATTATGCAACACCTGTCCGTGTTTATTTAGATGTGGTGTTCCCGAATCGCTGGATAGGGAGAAGGGGGTCGATTGAGTGGCCAGCGATCTCGCCAGATTTGACACCACTAGATGACTTCTTGTGGGGATACTTAAAAAGAAAGGTATACGTTAATAGACTGGAGAATTTAGAATATTTAAAAGCAAGAATTGGTTAAGAGATCCATCGTATACCTCCTGAGTTTATTGACAATGTTCAAAAATAATTTATTAATCGTCTTGGCTACTGTCAGGCAGCCAACGGTGCACAATTTGAACATTTCATTTAGTTGATTTTTTACATAATTATTATCACTAAATTTAGTATTTTGTAATTTAAAATCGTTTCTTTTTCTTTTCATTTTTTTGTCTAACCTACATAGTCACACTAATGTAATCATGGTCGAAATTGGGGGTTGCCTTTTAAAATAATTGTCGATGACGTCATATCTCGAACAACGATGACGTCACAAATATGGGTCGTATATCAAAAAGTGTCTTTGTTCAAAACAAAATCGACGTGTCAGAGGATTTTTTCTAAAAACACTCAATTTCAGAAATATTGAATTTATTCCTTACTTTTCGAAAGCACTGTATAACGCTCTAGTTATAGGTACTAATTAAAATTGTCTCTATCTCTAAGCTTAACCAAAATTACGCACAAATTATTATATTAGTTCAGCATATTACATCACTATCATTGAATTGTAACGTTTTGCACAATTATGTCGTGAATTCATCTATGTTAAAGCCTGCCTTGCTTTACATGTTGTAAACGTTCTAAAGCAAACATTCTAAAGAGGGAAGCCAAATGTGTGTGTAAAATATAGAAAGCCAATTAGTATATGGGTGTGGAATCCTCGTGGGAACGTTGGGCTTTCAATTTCATATTAACCTTTAATATACAATTAACAAGGAAAGTCTACTGCTAAATACCCAAAAGGTGTAATGCTGTAATATCAAAGAAGCTGATTATTTATGAAAATGGTGTTTAAACCTTGTGACTAATTAGTTTTTTTTTCAAATTTAATCTACGTTTTTAATCACTATGAATGGCAAATCGTAATAAAAAACGTTTTACTAGAAAATATATATTTTTTATCTTCATTGAGCGAAAAGACAAGCGTGGCGTGTAAGTATTCATACCAAATCAATTACATTTCAACTGAAAAGCTAACACCAAGTGTAATTGAATCAATTAGTCTAAGCATTTTGTTTTATGAGAAGGTGCTAGGGTGTGTTCAATAAATCCTATAATTTTTGCACCACTGAAACAATCTACTAAACTGTTCGTATATCTTAGCCTAAAGCGTTTACTACTACTATCGCACCATTGTCGTATTAGTCCAGTCAACGAAGTATCCAACCTCGGAATGAAAGATAATAAGCTGAAAATTTGCATAGAACTTCCTTTTGACATTCTCAACACTTCCTCAAAACTTTCATATAATCTCGTGTAGGCGTTCATTCGAGTTCTTTATGCTCAAGTTTTCCCGGTGGAAAATCGGGGAAACTTTTTGAAAACGATATATTTTTGTAAGTATCAGAATAGATGGAATACTTCTTTACATGTGGCTAGAAATAGTGCAAGTAAACCTATGTTGTGAATTTTAAGTAATTTGGTACACAATATTTAGAATTTTTCCCAAATTCAAAATAAAATCCCAAAGACATGCGTTAAACAAATTAGTGGTTAAAGTCCAATGCCTCACAGACAGAGTAGTTAACTGCGACGCGCAGATTGATTCATGCAACAGGTATAAACCATACATCAACGGTAACGAAACTAAATATATACCAGGCATAATACATATTACACGAACCAACAATCGTGAAATCTCGGCCGCAATTATGGAAAATGAGAGACATAAAATTAACAATTTGCCACGTGATTGTTATTTAACTGGGGGATTCAGTAAATTATTAAAATACACTATATTTGTAGCTTTATGAACGGGCCAAAATATAGTTTTAGCGCAGCATGGATATATTATGATGTCGCATCAGATAGCAGAAATTTAAACAAAATCCAGACAAGTTAAAAAAATTATTTAAAAATAGTTTCTTTCGCCTTTAAACTTAAACGTAAGACGTCAAATAAGACCGAAACAGTCGTGAGACGTGTTTCAATGATAATTCTACTAATTCTGTAATTAATAATTGTTACGTATACTTTGAATATAATATCCCGGGCATGAAGCCGATCCAAAGTATCACGCAAATACAATGTTAGTTGACGTGTACATAGATGGCGTAGGGGGCATCGCGCTTGCCTCCTAAGCAGAAGGCTACGCGATTGAGTCCAGCTCGATGAATGTATGTTTTTTATGTTTTATTTGACATTTTGAGAAACAATAGTGCACAGATTTCATACGTTTTGAACAAGATATCGTTTTGTTTGAAACGCCTAAATAAGTTTGTTACCTTTGAGTCTGAAATGATAATTTTGTTATTGTTGATATTGAAAAAACCGGTTTGATTAGGTTGACTAAAAGGAAATCGTACTGGCGACTAATAAGGAAAAAAAACTGCTACGTTTATAATCTGGCAGATACTTTACTTTTCTAGATATGAATTAAGTTTCCTTCTGGAAATCTTCTGTATAACTCTGATAAAATTTGTAATACCAGTTTCTTTTAAAGGAGACTTACACTATCTACAGATATAGCAAAATTTAGTTCTTTAGCTTTATAGCAAATTGGATTGTGGGCATTTTTCTCAAAAGAAGTTAGAACGCAAGATTTTTTTTTTTGATAATAGAGAGATATCGATGGTAACCTTTTGAAATAATTCTTCAAATGTGCGCATAATAAGACCTCCAAAATTGAACTTCAAGGTATGTGTAAGTTTAAAGTATTAACTTTACTAATATGCCGTATAATAATAGTGTACAGTTCTTATGAAAACTCACTACTATAACGCATTTGTTGCGTCCCGATTTTTTTTACAAATACCTCGTTTACTATGCGTCTAATCGTTTTTAAAGTTATTAAAGACTTGGTAGAGCATAAAATTCTCTGCAACTTATTTGTCAACACCTTTTTTGGTCAACAACCGTTTTTGCAACATCGTTTGGATAATGAAATTAAAAGAACCAAATTCAAAATTAACTAGGTGGAGATTAAAATTGAGAGAGTGCGACTATGAAATTCTATATAACAAAGGCAAATACAATACGAACGCTGACGCATTATCTAGCATACAGATAAACGCTCTAGATGATGAGATTTCATCTACGTTGAATAATGTAGACAGTAATAAGATACGTTTACAGGACCATGACCGTTAACTAAATACACCTCCTTTAAGCATGATATTACCACAGTCGACTAACAAATATATACCACCTATGGCTGTACCTGAAATGCCCTTTATCCCAATCGAAATTTCTAGTAGCTCAAATTCAGAAGATACCCCTTTAGGTGAACTAAGACGTAATTTACTCGCACAAAAACCAACTTAAAACTCGAACGAGAGTGATCATTCTCAAGTAAATGTTGAACCGAAAAAAGGTATTCAAATATCTGAAAATCCCATTGAAAAACAACCGAATCAATATTATATTTCCCCAGTAAATTATAACCCTAGACCAGTAAAACAGGTAAAAAATTATAATCAAACTAAATAGTTAGTAGAAATTCCTCGACAAAATAATAGAGACCATATTGTTAAATTTTTACGAGATTATACCGTTTCCAATAAACGTTATTATTTTAATTTTGAAGCGGATCAATTATATAAGGACTTTAGTAATATTTACACTGAACTATTTAATGATAATGGCACTGAAATAATAGGCTGTCCGAAACGTACAGTGGGAGTCGGGAGTCCGTATCCGTATATAGGTCAATGCAATGTCAAGTTGGTTTGTAGAGTAAACGAAATTTGAAGACGATATATCAATTCGTTCTAAAGTTATCGTGGCTACAAACAGACAGACATACAGGCCGACAGAAAAAAAAGGTTCCTTCACAGATCATGTTTTATATATGTTTTGTTACTTTTTACGACGTTTAAGCGAAAAAACATTTTGGTCGCCGATGCGATATTTCCACACTTGACGATGTGGAAGTAATGAAGTGTATCAGAAAAAAAAAACTGAGAAAGAACCAAAAAAATAGTGCAGCAAATTGAATCATAACTTCCACATAGCTGTGATAGCCTACTCTCCTCAGACATTATCATGAAAATTTACGGTCCATGACTTGACCATAAAGGAAGGAATTCGTATTCCTGAACCCATAAACTTCTGAAACGTTAAATTACTCGAGTTTCAACGAAAAAATGCAAATTTTCACCAAATCACCTCTCATTTATTCCCTACCCCCTTAACTGATCTTACCCAAAAACGATTCGAAGTATTCCATTGCCGGGTGCTAACTGGATACCAAATTTGAAGATGATATCTCAATTCGTTGGAACGTTGTTGCGCCTACTAACAGACAGACGCACAGGCAGACAGACCGACCGCCCGATATAACGATAGACAAAAAAATTTAGTTTCAAAATCTTTTCTACATGTTTTGAGACATACGCTGTTTTAGAGAAAAAAAAATTCGAAATTTTTGACCGATATTCCCCCACACATTCAACCCCTAATTAAATTTTAGCACAGAATACCAGACGTTTGATGAAATTATAAGCTTTTTAATACAAAACCCTAAAAATGTTATATTACTCCTGTTTTGACGACCAAACGTCGATTTTCACCAAATCACCCCCCATTCACCCCTACCCTCTGGAGCGATTTTACCCGAAAACAATCCGATCCGTTCGTTTGCCGGGTGCTAACTGTATAACAAATTTGAAGACGATATCTCAATTCGTTCTAAAGTTATCGTGGCTACAAACAGACAGACACACAGACCGACAGTCAAAAAAATTTTGCGCTTCCAAATTATGTTTTCTATGCTTTGACCCTTTTAACGACGTTTACGCGACTTAACTTCACGGTTAAGACGTTTGAATTTTTAAAACAATTTATTTAATACTTTGAACAATCAATACTTAATTATTTAGTTACAAGAAAAATGAATAATATAATATACTAAAATAAGACGATCAACCTACATGTGATCTAATGTCTATGCACTCGGTGTGCTAATGACTAACTCGGAACAAGAATGAACGGTTCTACCTCTGTGAGTAGCCTCTTTATAGTCTTCCCTCCAGGCGTGGCACTATTGTCTCTGGATAAACAAGGAATCTGCTGATGTAGATTCTCACAGTGATATTCCGTTCTACTTGCACTTTGAACCTGCAAAGTTCTTGGCTCCGTTAAGACGACGGCTGACTCAGCGGTTCTTACCGTGGGAAGGCGACATTGTATTATAACGGGCCATTGTTTGGGCTCCATTTATCTCGCGAAAACCAATTTTCGAGATTTTTGTCGCCGATGCGATACTTCTACACGTTGTGGCGATGTGGAAGTAATAACATTCAAGCCTCTGTAAGAAGTATTCGTCACCAGTCGATGAAGAAAGTTCAGAAACAAATAGTTGATAGGTGTCAAAAGTGTTTAAAAAATGATGGTAGACACTGGGCATTTACTGTAGATAAGTTCTCCTCAGATTTAATTTTCCTGTTTTTCTTTTTTAGGTGTTTCAAACAACGTTTATTTTGATGTTAATATAATAAGTCAGTTAATTCGTTTGTTATACTTATTGTAATAAAAAATTCATCTAATCATCAAAATAGTTATCTATTAGATACATGACTGGCACAATTGTTACAATAGATTAGAGTCATTCACGGCCTGCTTGGTACATAATTTTTCAAATAATTTATGATGAATAGCTTTTATTAAATATATCTCAAACTAATGAAAATAATCATATCAATTATATCATTGGAACCAGAAAAAATAAGCTTTTGAAAGACGTCACAGCCAACCATGGTTGCCGTTTAAAAAATGCAACTTGTTTATCTCTTTCGAATCAAGCATGCCATGGATTCTTTGTTGACATTTGATTCTACGAAGAAAAAAAAAACGACAAAATGAGGTCTTGATCTCATAAATCTGATTTTTTTTTCTAATTATCTCAGAAAATATGCATTAGAAGTGTGTTCATGTCATCAAACTGCTCTTGAATTTCTATCCAACTTTACTAATTTAACCGAAACTGTATCTTCAAAAGTAACAAAGTTACATACCGAGGTAGATAATGGGCACCCTGTATAATAAAAATGGTCTACTGCTAGGTTACTATTGATGCTTGTCAATAATATTTATAAAATTTACCTTATTTTTCATCAAATGGTAGGTTGCGATGTAGTGAATGGAGGAAGACATGTTTGATGCTGAATCAACTTCGCGACTCACCTGTAAAAAAAAAAGATATAAGCTCCATTAATTAAGCATATTAAATTTCGTAGGTACAATTCGGAGTCTACACAAGTGGTTTATTCCCTGTAAACAATTCAGCCATTGTAAGCGAATGAAAACTAGTCGAACTATTATCAAAAAACCTCTGGACGCAGCAAGTGCGTTATGGTAGTGAATTTTCATTAAAATGTTTTTAATAGCAAACATGTTTTTTTAAGAAAGCAGGCATCAATCTATATAGTAGAAACAATGTGCCATGTTTCATTACTTTATTGTTTGAAAATGTACAAAAATTTCAGAAAGTAAACTTAAATTGTTCCCGAAAAAACTGGTTTCCTGGTCAACCTTATAGGTTAATAGCAAATTGAGCTATTCAAATTTGAAGCAATAAATGAAAATTCGCTATCATAACGCACTTGCTGCGTCCCGAATGTCTTTTCTTACAAAGATGTATTATATTTCGATGGAAAATGCAAAAATGCAATAAGATAGGGCGTGTTCGGTTAAAAAAAAAAGAAAATTTGAATCACCAACGACTTATGGGTCACTTGTAATTGTGGAAATATTTTTTAAGATGTAGCTCAAGACACCTATAATTAATGTATACCATTTTTTTCGCAACTTGCATAATAACGGATATATTGAGCTTTAAAGATTTTCTACGAACATTTGACAAAAATGATATACCATTAAACGATAAACTCTATAGCCAACACTACTGCCAAAGCATCAGAGAAAGGGTCTATTTTAAATGAATTTTCTGGGAATATTTTAGTAAAATGAAGGACCATGACGATTGAAACTAAGAGTTCAGGCTTTGTAAAGCATTCTTCTTGAGACATTTTCTTTCCATAGCTCATATTAATTTCAGGATCATTGCCTAAATATTACCAGTTTTGACATTTTAAGGAAAACCCAAATTTATTTCTCTTTAAATGCCTGTAACTTTTTTGCCCTTTAACCTACAGAGATAAATTTTGGTAGGTAGCTTGCCTATGATGATATAAACCCGCGCTGCCCTTACGTTGTTAATTCCGGAGATATAATTTTTTTTTTAATGAAAACTCAAAATTTTCCTGGAAAACCTCGCCCGATTTTCCTGACTAACAAACTTATCCAAGCCATTTACAAAATGAAGGTAGGTGCCAAATGTTATCAAAATCGACCACTTATTTTTTCTACGAAAATTCACTAAAAGGTAATTTTCAGAACGGTTATTTTTTCATCGAAAGTTAACCTGAAAACATTTTAATAAGCCTGACCTTAAAGATAATAATAATAATAATAATAATAATAATAATAATAATAATAATAATAATAATAATAATAATAATAATAATAATAATAATAATAATAATAATAATAATAATAATAATAATAATAATAATAATAATAATAATAATAATAATAATAATAATAATAATAATAATAATAATAATAATAATAATAATAATAATAATAATAATAATAATGATAATAATAATAATAATAACTTTTATACATTTAGATTAAACGAAGTACAATACATTTTTAATGGTTTCATATTCCTTGCAGGAGTTTGTAAAAACCAACCTTAAGTTTTTGTTCACGTTAAGTTGAGGTCAGTATTAAGCAGCAAATATTAATTATTACCAATCACACTCGCTTTATTGTTACTTCCAGGGGGGTACACTAATAGGCGTATCTTTCCAACCCATCACCCTTCGTTATACAGGGTGGCCACTTAGAAAAAAAAACAGGATCGTTTTAGGACACTTATCGTAATTAACCAACACTTAGGCGGTGGTACGATCCACCCCCATAAAGCGTAACTGGCAAGAGGGGTCAAGTAGCACATCATTTGAGAGCTGGGATAAATCCCTTTTCAATTGTGCCGTTTTTTAAAATTTGAAGCAGTGGGTTCTAAGAAATTGAGTTCTAAAGTGGAGTGATTTATTTATCAAAAACTTACATGTCAGTTTATTAAATGTTCAAAATTTCGACCACCAGCGACCATACAATAGTTCTCTGTAACATTCCTGGAGTGATTTGGTGGCATTTATTTACGGTACGCTGGCGTAAATTTTGTAAGGAATCGAGCTGTGTACAATAAATTTTACTTTATGTGTGACTCCACAAAATGAAATCTAGGGGTGCTAAATCTGGAGATCGTGCGGGCCATTCTATGAAATCTCTTCTACCAACCCACAGATTTAGATGTATGTGGTCGGGATATTGTCGAACAGGCAAAACGTAGTCTGGAGGATCTCCATCCTGCTGAAATACCAACTGGTCTTCGAGATATTGCTCATCATTCTCAATAATGCCCGTCAGTATTGGATTAATGGTGTTTTCCAATAACTCCAAAGTACATATTCCCAGTCAGATTGCTACGTAAGAAGAAAAGACCAACAATACGGTCACCAAAAATTTCAGCACAAACATTAAGTTTTGCCGGGTGTTGTGTATGAATGTCGTGAAATAATCTGGTATTAGAATCGGCCCAAATCGCGGCAATTATGACGATTCACGGTCCCGTTAGAAAAACGAACTCATCCGAAAAGTGACGATTCACGGCACGGTTTAGGAAAAACGAACTCTCAACCCGAAAAGCAATTATAGAAAAGAAAATTGGGATCATTCACCACTCGTTCGCTTCACTTCACTCACTTTACAAAAGTCCACAGGGCGCTCAAACCCATCTTCATTTTGTTCGTGTGCAAGATGGATTTTGTATGGGTGGAATCCACTACACTTAAAATTTTTTGGATAGTAGTTGGCCCAAAACCAAATTCACTTACCAGTTGTCTCGTACTCGTGGTCCTAGGATTTAAAGCAACATGACCAAGAGCCGCGGTTTCTACCGCTACATTTCTTTCTTAGCTGCGCTTTTTATTACAAACAGACCCGGTCTCTTGAAACTTTTCCACTAACTCCAAAATATATTTTCTATTAACATGCCTATCTAAATTTTGTTAATTAAATAATACGGCAGTTCTATTAGAAGATTGATTATTTGCATAAAACAGTGAAATCATTTTCACGCCCTGTGTAATCGAATAAACCAAGTTAAATAACGGCACGAGCAACAATAGCCTAAAGGACAAATAAAATGAAAATCGCTCGCATAATGAGGTTTATTCTCAAATAAAGAAACTGAAAAGTTTAAAAATAAAAAATATCAAGTCTCACTTTTTCGTAAATGATAATAAGCTGACTTGTGAAGTATCTTGACATAATTCTGCCGAATGTCGTTCTAAAAAATATTTAACAACTATTCTCCCAGTAACACATACGTCAAATTTTGACATACCAAAATTATATCTGCCTATTTCTTTCTTCGTCATAAATTTAACCCAAACCTTTACTGCTTCCTTCCCATATAACAACACTTCAAAACAATAGCCGTCAACACACCTACAAAGTATTTTTTCAGGTCTACGAAACCTATTTCTGATCTTCTCAAACCTTCATTTTTATCCTAAGAGCTAGCATCGCTTGTAGCGATTACGTTTCGTTACTGCATTTATTATTCAAAATAAACCCGTAAGAGACTTAATTAATAGCCGACAATCCAATATCTGTAAGGCAATTCATATTTTGTTTTCAAAATTATTTTATGAAAAGTCGCTAAATCTTCAAGTACCGTAAACCCCTTTGCTGCATTTCTAATTTGTACGTTAAAATTCATTATTTGGTTTGCCATGGAAAACTACCTCGCATTATTACTGAACAAATATTTCCAGGAACGAAAAAGGCATTTAAAATATACGTGAGAAATATTCGAGAACAAAATATTGTTTATCTGGAATTTTCCGTAATCGGTGATGTCACCCAAGAAAGACGTTTGCGTGCAGGGAGAGAATTGTCTGCAAATCCGCCGATTGGAGGTCTCGTTTTATCTCATTCGAAGAACGGAGGCTAGAAAGGGCTAGCGCACAGCCAGTAACGGTCAGAGTACAAAATTTTGCATGCAGGCAGGAAACATTTGCCGAACCGGAGAGATGAGAAGAGGAGTCTCTGCTGTGCCTTCTGAGAGTAAACACCGTCAGCTTCGGTGGCTATTAAATTATCTTAAGACGGGGTTGTAATGTGCTTTCTGTTATCTGTACTACCTAATGATATTGTCAGTGATTATTTGAAGTAACTTAAATGATTTTCGAGTTTAAATAAACATATTCCAGCCTAAAAACGCAATCCAAGTTGTGTTTTTCGGTTTCGAATTGTTGATTTCTTGTCGTGATCAGAAAGAATTCCAGGTTATTATCGAGCCTTAAGTGAATTGGTAGTGAATTTTACTGAGGTAAATTCACGTTTTTATTGCGATTCGCAAAGTTTCCATCAAGCGAATTCTGAACATCGACATAGGTGTCGAATGGTCTAGTAATATCGGAGCAATAACCTACACCGGCCCAATAATCTCAAATGAGAAGTCCCAGTCGTTTTCCCCAGTCTTTCCGCTCTTAATGGAGTCTGTAATCTGTGTCAAGCACTCATGATTGATCTCACCCGGAGAGCATCTTCACAAGGTCATCAGGTAAAACTTAGTACCGGAAGATTGGTGAGTCCAAACAAATCTTTTCTATGAGTCAGCAGAATTTTGTAGAACGTGAGTATCAAACTATATCCAGATCTGTCAGCCTCCTAAGAAGTGCTGCTAATCATAATAAATATGATAATCTGATAGATAGCTACTTTAGGGTAGGGTGTTATAGGCAATTGTGACCTCACCATAGAGCAGATCTATATCCACCTGAGGTCAATCACATATACCACGATTCTCGTTCTCTAAAGCTTTTTTTTTTCTTTGAAGGGGGCAACACGCTTCTCTAGTTTTTCAATTCAAAATTGTGCTTCATATTTTATGTTTTACCATGATAAGCAGAACATTCGCCACACGTTTACAAATTTTACCGTTCTTAAACTTGTTGAGCAGCTGTCTCGGAATATAGATCGCAATCAAAATCATAAGAAACAGCATATTCTGCGAAAATCAGCGGGAAACCATTGCCTTCCACTTTTTTCACAAATAACAACAAAGTGACAAGAAAAAGTAAAGGAACATGAAAGTCAGTCAATCGATTATATGTAGCGATCATTAATGTGACAATTTTTAAAGACGGAGGTTGGACATTGTGGCTGTAACCTGAAACAAAAAGCGGAATCACCCCTGAAACTACAAATAATAATAACAGCTAAACTGTTTCGCGACAGCTACTGATGAAGACAACTTCGTTGTCGAAATACGTATATAGCGCCTAACTATTTTTTGTGGCTTTTGAGGTGATTATGCTTTTTGTTTTAGTGACAATTTTACTACAAGCTACAATGAAAGCACAAAATGTTTCACCAATAACAAGAAATTTAAGATCCGTCCACATTTAGGTATATTCGTTCCACTATTTCAGAAGCAGTGTAAAGTAAAAACAGTCAAAGTTATTGATGCGGGTTGGTCTAGCTCACAAGACGTATGAAAAAAGTATGTTTCCATTAAAAAGGACAAAAACCAAACAAAAAAAATAGCAAGTAGTAATTTCTCTGCCTAAGCCAACTCTATTTCAGAATGTGTGTCTACAGACTTTAAATATTCAGTAGGTGCCAAAGGGAGGTCAACTTATTACGTAAATTTTCTGCTGGAGGCTACTGAGGTTGTAGGATCGTAGAGAAGGTAAAGTTTGTTTGTCCCGGTTGACCTAGTCAACTTTGACCGTTAAGGTAAAAGCTTCGTCCTGATAAAATTTAGAAATTCTACTGATTTAATAATTCTAGTTATTCATATACCTTAAAGCTGAAACGTTCACTTTTATCGTAGCTGAAGTATTTACATTTCTTTCTTATGTGAACAAATATTAAATTTTTATGAAAACAAACATAAGAAGGGCCAAAATTGATCGAATGAATATTGCATAGATAAAAACAACAGAAAGATTTTAATTTTTACTTTTATCACTATTATGATATATCATCCATAATAATGTACTTAAAACTGTTAATTACTTGAAATGAGGTTACTGCCCAGTAAGAATCTTTAGGGAAACATTGTACATAATTCTATTTACTAAATGCTGTCATTTTCAGTTACAAAGTCTTGAAACACATGATCCGATCCATACGTATTTGCTATTGCGACACATGCAGCTTTTAGCACATCCGTCTATGTCAACACGCGAGCCAAATCTTTAACGTATACAACGTGAAATCCTCACACATCGTGACAGCTATATGCAAGAAACTGCAAGCAAAGATTATCGGGATTATCATTTACAACATCTTAAGAGTTTATACGTGTAAACGCGCAATTCATTTATTCATTGCAGTATTAACCATAAGGTCGAAGACTGCTTATTAAGTTTTGAAATTTAATAATGAACGCGACTTGACCCAATATTTTTTTCTTGCAATAAATATTCAGTAGCTACGTTAATTCTATTCAATCAACTGCATTAGTTTATGCTGGACTTAGCTTCCTCATTTCATTGGACACTTAAAGAGTCGACAGTAATTCAGTAATTAATCAAATATTCGTATTGGTAAAACAAAACAAATTACGTCTAAAAATACATAATGGTCTATAGTGTAGATATTCCATAGTGTAGGGTATGTAGTGTTGGTGGTTCATAGTATACACACACACACACACACACACACACACACACACACACACACACACACACACACACACACACACACACACACACACACACACACACACACACACACACACACACACACACACACACACACACACACACACACACACACACACACACACACACACACACACACACACACACACACACACACACACACACACACACACACACACACACACACACACACACACACACACACACACACACACACACACACACACACACACACACACACACACACACACACACACACACACACACACACACACACACACACACACACACACACACACACACACACACACACACACACACACACACACACACACACACACACACACACACACACACACACACACACACACACACACACACACACACACACACACACACACACACACACACACACACACACACACACACACACACACACACACACACACACACACACACACACACACACACACACACACACACACACACACACACACACACACACACACACACACACACACACACACACACACACACACACACACACACACACACACACACACACACACACACACACACACACACACACACACACACACACACACACACACACACACACACACACACACACACACACACACACACACACACACACACACACACACACACACACACACACACACACACACACACACACACACACACACACACACACACACACACACACACACACACACACACACACACACACACACACACACACACACACACACACACACACACACACACACACACACACACACACACACACACACACACACACACACACACACACACACACACACACACACACACACACACACACACACACACACACACACACACACACACACACACACACACACACACACACACACACACACACACACACACACACACACACACACACACACACACACACACACACACACACACACACACACACACACACACACACACACACACACACACACACACACACACACACACACACACACACACACACACACACACACACACACACACACACACACACACACACACACACACACACACACACACACACACACACACACACACACACACACACACACACACACACACACACACACACACACACACACACACACACACACACACACACACACACACACACACACACACACACACACACACACACACACACACACACACACACACACACACACACACACACACACACACACACACACACACACACACACACACACACACACACACACACACACACACACACACACACACACACACACACACACACACACACACACACACACACACACACACACACACACACACACACACACACACACACACACACACACACACACACACACACACACACACACACACACACACACACACACACACACACACACACACACACACACACACACACACACACACACACACACACACACACACACACACACACACACACACACACACACACACACACACATATATATATATATATATATATATATATATGTATGTATGTGTGTGTGTGTGTGTGTGTGTGTGTGTGTGTGTGTGTGTGTGTGTGTGTGTGTGTGTGTGTGTGTGTATGTATATATAGTGAAATTTTTCTATGAAAACTCACTAAAATAAATAATAATAAAATCGTGATAAATAAATACGCGTACTTTAACGTTTAAAAGACTATTTAGTTTACTTGTCTACACGTATCAAATATAACTTTAATTATCATTTTTAAGAACCTCGGTGGTTCAGGGGTAAGAACGTGTGCCTCTGAATCGAAGGGTACTGGGTTCGATCCCAGGGTACTCCTTACTTTTTCAGTACAAACTGTAATATTAACATCAACCGAGGTTCTGACATTGTATTTGAGCAAGTTGAATGTCTGCACGTTCCGTCCTTCGGAGGGGCTGTAAATCCGTCGGTCCCGTGTCAATGCAATGTTGGGCATGTTAAAGATCCCTACCCTCCTTACAGAAAGGCAGGGGTTCGACAAAATGTCCAGGATAGTGAGGTGAAACTGCTCCCTGGCGTCGGTGATTGGCCATACTCGCGGAAATATGCCGACGTTAAAGAAACAAAACACACAATTATCATTCTTATTTTTTAAATCATAATCAAAATATAAATAGTCATGATTATGAACCTGCAATGTGTCGTTTAAGTTGGTTAACTTGTATGTTTTAAATTTAAAATCAATAGTGGCAATTAGTAATGTTGCAAGGTATTATTGCTAAACAGTCCGTGGCTAAACGAACAAGTTCAAAGCCAATATAACATCGAAGAAAAAAAATTTGTTACCCGAATAAAGTAACTTTTTAGAAGCTAAACAGTCCGTGGCTAAACGAACAAGTTCAAAGCCAATATAACATCGAAGAAAAAAAATTTGTTACCCGAATAAAGTAACTTTTTAGAACGTATTCTTGGAAGTACATATAACATGTCAATTTGTGATTTACTGCTATTTTATATATATATATATATATATATATATATATATATATATATATATATATATATATATATATATATATATATTTGTTCCCTCAGGGCTCGTCCGCGGCCTTGCCGCCCCGATAGCACCGCAACCCTTGGTTGATATTGCATTATATATATATATATAATATTTGATATTAGATTTAAAACTCTATCCTCAGTTGTTAACGATGCACAAAATAAGTGGAGAAAAACCTTGTATTATGTAAACATCTATTTTTCCAAAGAGGCGAGAAAACAAAGACGTGGGAGTGAGTTAAGTTACTGTGAGAAAAAACACATTTTTAGATAAAAAACCAAAAAATCAAGAAAACAAAAATATACGACACGAAATACACAAAAAGACCAAAACAACAATATAAATCGAATACAAGAAAAACATCAAAATACAACACCAAATTAGTCGGTGATCACTGTACTAAAGTTTTATTCCGAAAATATACTTGTAAACTTCTAGTAAGTCTATTCAGAAACCAGAACTTTATTTTACAATGATCATGACAAATCAAAAACACAATTGCATTATACATAAGCACCACCCAGTAGCTTCCTGCTTCTTGCGCGTGCGAATGACGTCATTAGTTGTCATTGGATGGCGTAACCATGAGGACCTTGTATGGTTGAGAGAAGGATCATCCATCAGATGGGTGTGGCTGTGCAGTTTGGTGTTAAGCTAGCGCAGATGAGAGCTAAGATGGTGGATTTACATATTAAAATAGGAGTAATAACATTTAACGTAAGTAGTGTGAAGGTGACAGGTAACAATAAGATATCACTCCTCTTATTTTAAAATTTAGATTTGCCATTTAGCTCCCGGGTTTTGGCATGTCGAGTTAAACCTATAGTGATCTACGCTCTGAGAGAGAAACAATTTGGTTGGTTGGTCGGTTGGTCACATATATGTGTTTTGCTCTTTGAAGTTTGCTCTGCACATGCCCCGTCCTTTATTTTTTTACATATGTCACTTATTGATAAACCAAAATGCTGGCTATTTTCTTTTTATCATCTAGTTTCGATATCACTACACAATTACACTGCTTCTTATTTTTTAATAAAAAAGAACTATCTTTAAACTTATAATTCATCAGAACATACCGGTTAATTTTACCAGTCAGGATGGGAATGATACCTTACACTTAATATTTGCTCGTCTAATGAAAAAGTTTGACATGCGCATGCGTCATCCGCCATATTTGTCAACATCGTTTTTCTTGAAAATTAAAGTGGTAAGACCATTTCTGCTCTTGCCGTCATAAATGTACACTTTTTATTTTTAAATACAGATACACCATTTTGCTTCACATCTTGATTATACATCATTACGTTTTGCTCATCGAGGCAATTGTTTTAGTTTCACATCATATGCATTTAGCTCTAGAACAACAATCAGCTTAAATTTCGAGCTGAATTTGAACCGATAACCGTGCACTCGTTGACAAAATTAAGATAAGGGCCCCGACTACGCAATCAATTATCGCAAAAACACCACACGTTTAATCTCGCTCTTAAAAAAGCCCCCTGATTTAAATTTCAACATAAAACTGAGTTTGGTTTCACCAGAATTTTTCTTTCATAAAATTTGCTTATAGATTCTGACAAAAAATCGCAATATCCATCTTTGTTAACTTTATAATATTTATTCACTTTGAAGTTCACAACGCCCATACTAATGTTAATTCTATATGTATGTCATAAATAAATAGACTATATTACTTGTAAAGCCGGTTTACAGAAGCTTCCATTTTGAACAATATTTCAATAGACGTACACAAACTAAACTGTGAATAGAACAAGCTAAGTTTTCAACGTACAAAGCCTCATTAATACTGTGCACATATACCTACATATTCCAGAACCGTATGTGATTTAATAGAAGCAGACATATTAGAATCACGTGAAATTACGGAATTTAGAAGGATTAACAAAGTTTAAGTTCGAAAACCATTTCTGAAACGGCGACGAAGGTAAGCGACCTAAAACCACCATATCACTCGCATACAGTGTCGCCAGCTATACGTATTCGGACAAGTGTGGCTACCACGATGGAAACGTTGACGCTAAAAATATTATGTGAAGTTTGGACTTATCTTCCAATAATAAAATATGGCACTGAATTTTGAAAACACGTTTAAATCCTAGTGCTATATATCTTCGAAACAGTAACGATCGTTAAAACTATATAATCTTTAAGGGCAATTCGACCAATGAAGTTGTCCAATAGAAAACGGAAGTTTTTTGCTCTATACATATTTAGTGCTTGATCAGGAGCCTGAAAAAATTAACATTCCTCGTAAATTAAGATAAAAAAGCATGAAAAATCACTCGCCCACAACACTACAAATGTAACGGAACTCTATATAAGCGAAATTTTCACTATAAAAATTCACTAAAAATACTACGCAATATTTCGTCTCAGTAGCAAAATGGCATCACTGTTCACATACGTTGACACAAGATGGAATAGACTGGAACTAGTATGTTATATCAAGGATGGGGAGAAATATCTCTAAATTACCGCAGAAAATTTAATCCGAAAGAGGAATCCAATAGCTGGAATCCTCTTCTCAAGCTTTGGTGTATGTGTGTGTACGGGTGTAAGCCGTGGCAGAGCATTCACGTCAACACGATGACACAGGGGTCTAATATATATGTCAAAGTTAGGCAATCAGAAAGAGATTAGTCTCAGGAACTGACGTGAGCAGAAACGGAAACGTGGCCATTTGTTCTACCTGTTACTTGGAAGCGTAACTTTTCATGCCGTGCGAACGTTAATTGCCGACTACACACCATACCCTATTGCTGCTGTTTGATTTCTATCGTTCTACACCTGCCTGGCACATCGGACCTAATTTTGAACGGACCGAACGGACATTACTTGGATTTAGACAAAGATTTACAATATCGAACAAGTAAACTTCTACTGTCAAAACACAGGCGTACTATCTATATTGGAATTCCGAAAGTCGGCTTTACAAATCTCTCGGTTTATTACAGAATTGTGTAATGAATTAATTGTTATCTAATTTTTGATGAATTGTTTAACATCGAGGTTTTCTAGTCACTGATTACCTTGTTTATAAACATTTTGTTGTTAAAATTAACAGATAATCACACTCTTCAGTATCAATATATATATATATATATATATATATATATATATATATATATATATATATATATATATATATATATATATATATATATATATATATATATATATATATCTGAGGCCTAGGGTTGAACACACTGAGGCCTCACAGACGATCTCCGACGAGATTTGGGGAGTAGGCAGATTGAGGCCCCGTAATCGAGCTACAGCAACCCAACCTACCTTTATCCACCGCTCTAAGGAGTAGGCAGATTGAGGCCTTAGA
The DNA here is from genome assembly GCA_964006375.1 of Tillus elongatus. NCBI lineage: Eukaryota > Metazoa > Arthropoda > Insecta > Coleoptera > Cleridae > Tillus > Tillus elongatus. Next base: position 44,669,137 of record OZ023266.1, read on the forward strand.
GTGTCCTTACATATTTCTTTTACCTCTTGAAAATGGCTTCAAAACAGGAGCCGAAACGTCGAGTAAATTCTGGACGCGGTTTAACCCGAGAACCAAGCATGTCTCACATATATATATATATATATATATATATATATATATATATATATATATATATATATATATATATATATATATATATAGTGTGTAAAAGCCAAATGGAATAAATTTATTATTTCGGTTACTGTGCATTCTTATAAAAAATCGTGGAACACGTCAAATTTAAATTATAAATTGACATTTTTTAACGTGAAAAAGCGATCCCTAACTTAACCCCCTTCGAATCACAGGTACAACCCCCATTTTTTTAAGGGGAAGTATAGGCTTGTGATGTGTCGTTTGAAAGGTCTGTTCATTCTCTATTCAAAAATGTTCTCGTTTTCAAGTTTATTGCAACAATTAAGATAGAATAAAATAAAATCATGTGGTTACCGAAATTAGCTACAATACAATAAAAAACTAAAACGTAATGCAAAGTGTAATAAAACATAAAACACTAAAAAGAACTATGAATGTCAATGAAGTAGATGTTCAAAATGTTCACCGCAAACTTCTTGAACACCCTAATCTTAAATAAAACTGTCTTCTAACATTATTTAACATATCAGGCGTTACCGACCTAATCGCAAGCGTTATTCGTTCTTTTAAGTCATTTAAATCAAAAGGTTCAGTGTTGTACACAATGCTCTTCACATATCCCCATAAAAAGAAATCTAATAAGGTAAGATCAGGTGATCGCGCTGGCCATTCTATCGATCCTCGATCCTATCCGCCGATTGGAAAATATTGCATCGAGGTACTGCCGGACATTGAGTTGGTAATGTGGTGGTGCTCGAACCTGCTGAAACCATATCGTATTCACTGGAACTTGAGGGTTTCTTGGATCAGGATCTAAATTTGCCAAAGTTGGAATGACATCATTTTGAAGTAATGCCAAATAATTATCGCCATTCAAGTTACCCTCAATGAAAAAGGGACCAATGATATGGTTTCCAACAATCCCTGCCCAAACATTAACCCTCTGAGGATATTGCGTGTGTTCTTCTCACATCCAGTGAGGATTTGTCGTTGCCCAGTAGAGACAATTTTGCCAATTAGCATGACCGTTAAGTGAAAAAGTGCACTCATCAGAAAACATAACCTCTTCTAATTGGATAATATTGTTATCCAACATGTCCATCATTCGATGACAAAAATAAGTTCTCCTATCAAAATCGTCTTCCATGAGCTCGTGAGTAGGTATCATTTTATAGGGATGCATTTTTTTTTAATATGTTAACTATCGATGCATGTCTAACATTAAATGTAGTGGATGCCTGTCTAGTCAATGTATGTGGGTTTTCCACAAATTCAAGCATCAAATCTAATTTGATTTCATCACTCAGTGCATTGGCTGGTTTTTTATCTGCCTTACATGACCAAACTCGCGGAACTGCTTCTCTATTTTACTTTTTGGTCCTTGGGATGTAGGCGGTAAATCAGGAAATTTCTCATGAAATAGGAGAGTTACATGTTGTGTTCGGGTTTTATCTCCGTAACCAATCATTTGTATAACTGTTATTTTATGCATTTCCGTTAATCTAACCATTTTTCAGAATCAAAGTTAACGAAATTCAAACTAAAATTATAAAACTCACAATTTAAATGACAACTTGTAATTACAAAACAATTTGCTTAGGCGTTTTAAACAAACTAACATTGCCTCGGAAACTCTTTAATGTATTTTTAATGGATACAATGTAAAAAGCACATTACTATGGTTTTTGCTTACTTTCTTATCTTCAAGACCTAAACGGGAAATAAGTTTTAAGTATACTAATTACAATATTGTAATAAGTTTTGAGTATTTTATAGCGAATTTCGGTAACCACATGATTTTATTTTATTCTATCTTAATTGTTGCAATCAACTTGAAAACGATAACATTTTTGAATAGATAATAAACAGGCCTTTCAAACGACATATCACAAGCCTATACTTTCCCTTTAAAAAACTGGGGGTTGTACCTGTCATTCCAAGGGGGGTGAAGGTAGGGATCGCATTTTCACGTTGAAAAATGTCAATTTTTTTAATTTGACGTGTTTCGGGATTTTTTATGAGAATGTACAGTAACCCAAATAATGAATTTATTCCATTTGGCTTTTACACAGTATATATATATATATATATATATATATATATATATATATATATATATATATATATATATATCCAAATGAAATCCATATACTACCACTCACAAATTTTTTCCTAAAATATATGTAGCTTAGTAGCAGTTCTGCTTGGCACCAATAACACCACATGTGGCATGTGTGTTGGTCTTTCTTTGGGTATAAAAATAGGCGTTTTTAAATCAAGAACTTTGCAAAAAAGTTTTTTTAGTTATTTAGCACGAAATGTTGACAATATATTTTAAATCTGACACTGGTGCCAGTGTTGAAAATTTTTCAGGGAGCCAGCACTCTCCCAAGATCCAAGGAGGTTCGTCTTGTGTTCAATTCTCCTTATATTATATATATATATATATATATATATATATATATATATATATATATATATATATATATATATATATATATATATCGCCTTCCAAGGCAGCTTCTATGAATGCAATAGTGAACTAAACTCATTTTATTATTAACTCAAAACTTTGAACGTTTTGAGTTGACGATCCTGTATTGGGTTTATTTCGAGATGTAATATTCGATTGGCTGGCGCGATCAAAATGAACCTTGTTAAAGGCTTTTGCAAGCTCGATCCATATACTCTTAGCACGTTGTTCTGGAAAATATCAGTAATTCACATAAATTGTATACAGTGTTGGAGAAACTTAATTGGTACGACCCTGTCTCTTTACTTTCAATCGGTTGCACTATCCTTTGAGGTTCTACCTGGAATTAGTTATCTCTGGATTTCACAATCCATTCCAATTTGCTGGTAATCTATATCCTCTAGCCGTCTGGGTCGCACTAGGTTACGCATGAACAATGCCATACAAAGAATACTTATATACCGTTAGGTCCTTTATTGTAAATAGCTTTAGCTGTCTTTGACGCGTTCTTAAAATATACCCAGTGGATTTCTTCACTAGGAATTATGCTTCTACCTAGTTGGCCATCCTGCATTACTGACATTATGCTATGTCAACTACGTCAACAGTGTTACGGGAAATCTCGATAAAAGCAAGCCTCTCGCAAAGCATAGTTCAGTTCTACGCCAGATCTCATCTTCTTTGCTTCTTGGAACCCCGAGTTCCTAATCTTCCACTTAAACATCCCTCGTTTAAGCCAGTTCAACTCTAAAGTGCAATTCTACGTTCGATCTCCTCTTCTTAAATTCTTGGTACTCCGATTTCCCAATTTTATACTTAAACACCGCTCGCGTGTTTAAGCCAGTTCAGTGCTACAGTTCTGCAACGAATATCATCTTCTTCGCTTCTCGGGACTTCTAAGATCCCAATCTTCTACTTAAACATCGCTCCTGTGATTAAGCCAGTTCAGTTCAAGTTCCAATCTTCCTACAGAAATTCCGTTCGTACAGTGATACAGTGAAAAGTCAGTGTGTTCTGCTAAATTAGAAAGTGTACGCGCAGTTAAATGCAACAGCAAGTAGCCCATTAAATCAAGTGTAAAACCGCAAATTGTAAATAAGTGTTAAGTTCAACGTGTGCATAGTAAACAATACAACATATATAAATATAGAAATAGTATACCTATTCCCCCAGGTGCCCTAACTTCCTTGGGGGGGGCATGAACAAGAAATTTTTCTTGTAGCTTATGCAATGTGGGTGGTTGTATGCACACGAGAGGGAAGGAAAATGCCTACGACGAAGCAGACCCCCCCCCCCTTCAACTTGTGACAAGGGGGGAGGGGTGCTTCGTCGTGGGAATTTTCCTTACCCTCTCGCGTGCATACAACCGCCCTCGTTGCATAAACCAAAAGAAAAATGTCTTTTTCATACCTGCCAAGGAAGTTACGGCACCTGGTGGAATAGGGGTGCTGTGCGGGGTAGGCAGGGTTTAAGGGGGATATGTTTTCCAGGTGTGAATAAGGCAGATTTCAAGCCCATTGTCTTCGCATTTTCTGCTCATATTTCTTTTTTACTACCTAGCCCCCCAGCCACTCCTGGTACCGTAACTTCCTTGGGGGTGTGAACAAGAATTTTTTTTGTGGTTTCTGCATCCAGGGGGGGGGTCTAGGCAGGTTTCTACAAACATTTTATCTGCAAATTTACCGAAAATTTTGTCCGAAGGTTCTTTTCGGAGGCTAAGTTGGTTAGCTAGGTCTGAGAGTCAAGTTTTTTCTTCTTGTCGGAGATGCTATATCTTAGAACCTAGTAAATTTATTTTCACGAAACTCAACTCGTTTATTGTCATTTTGTGATTAAACTACAGATTCAATATGGTAAGATTCAGTTTAGTCAAAGAATTGTAATACAAGTTCTTCCTGAATTAAATTTAACATAAATTGGAAAAGGAGGTAAAATATATTCCCCGTTGTTAGAAAAAATGCAACCAAATGCATTATAAAGTTAAATAGAATGAAAAAAGATGGATATATTACATTACATTCAGTAGTTTTTAATCAACAGAATGTCACACAATTTGGCTGACATCAAATTGTTAGATAGAAGCAAATCAGATGCTCTCAAATGAATTGTTTATAACAATCAGCTACTTTCATTTAACGTGTGTGTGCGCGCAGATGAAGAGAAGGAATTGAAAGGCTTTTCATTATCCACATGCTAAATTTAACATAAATGAATTTAAACAGGTTCAGGTATGTTGCGTTATGCAATGTTAAACCTATGAAAATTCGCTACTATAACGCACTTGCTCGCGTCCAGACTTTTTAGAATTTTCCATAGGTCACGGCCAAGCAATTATTTCAAATTGGACGTCATACGTATCTTTATCAGATAAAATGCAGTATTTAACTAAACTAAAAAATCAACGTGCCTACGTAGATTTTTGTCTGGAGAATTTATAAGTGTCAAATGATATTATAGCTCTTCAGAGGTCACAGGCTTAGATACGAGTAGTAAGGTATCACACAACTCATAAAAATTTGCTATTAAAACGACCTTGCTGTAAAAATAACAGCGGTATATTTACACAAAAATCAAGGCGGCATTGCAAATGCGGAAGATATTAACAACTTCGGGATAACATGAGTACAGGACGAAGCACAAGACCTAATCATCTACATAAGGAACTATAATATCATTTAGAAGCTAAAAACAAGTGTATTCCTGTCAATTTTTTAATTATGATGAGACATATTTTATGACGTGGAGTATACATGCTGGATATTTATAGTGCGTGTGTGTGTGTTGCATCATGGGATGGTTTTGAATGTTTTATTCATCAACCACAGACTTTTATCCTAATATTTATGGTGCAATAACTTTATTATATGCTGTGCATCGATCATACGTTTAGCGAATGTGGTTTCTTTTAGATCTTTGCACTTAAACCTAAAATCTGGTTTATTATTTTCGAAAGATATTATATCAGTTGATCTAACTGACGAAGAATCTTTAGAGTAAATAAAAAGGACGAATCACAAGACGTAATCATCTAAATAAGGAACTATAATATCCTTTAGAAGTTAAAAAGAAGTGTATTCCTGTCAATTTTTTATTTATGATGAAACATATTTTATGACGTGGAGTATACATGCTGGATATTTTTAGTGCAATAACTTTCTTATATGCTGTGCATCGATCATACGTTTAGCGGATGTGGTTTCTTTTAGATCTTTGCACTTAAACCTAAAAATCTGGTTTATTATTTTGGAAAGATATTACATCAGTTAATCTAACTGACGAATAATCTTTAGAGTAAATAAAAATAGAATCCGAATAGTTACTACACAGTTGATACAATACGTATTACGTAAATCTTATAGCTTTGTATAATGAATAAAAACACATGCACAAATTTACCTTCGACGGACTTAGAATAACATAAACAAAACTACAAACTATCACAAAAAACGTAACAAACAGCACATAACAAAATTCACAATGTTCTACGGATAAGAAAACTGAAAACATACTGGCCTAGAACACATGTACATTGCGGTAGTTCGAGTGAGCACAAGGCATCCAAAGACGAGGGGTTAATATTTAGGGGAGACACATCCAACTGCTAAATAGACGGGGTGTGCATGCAATTCAGAACCCCGACAGTGGATTCCTTAGAGAGATACGGCCGTTCTGGTTGGGTCTGTGTGTGTATATGTATGTGCACATGCATTTGTGTGCGTGTGTGCCTGTTGATTGGGGTCTTGGAACAAAACATTTAACATTTACTTTGGGACGAGGAAGGTAAAGAGCGACTATACAGTGGGGTGACTGCGGAAAGGTGTGCTGGCCAGACATGCGTGCGTATAGTCTGCACATTCTTTTATACCTGAGGTTTTAATGAACTTTTGTAAGCGGTGCAAATACAGAGTGTTTTGCATTTAAAACGAAAATCACTATATTTCATGGAAGTGAGCAATGAATTTTTACATTAAATTTTAGGTCATTTTCACAACCTTACAGTTGTTACTGGCACACTATAGGTCGTTATATATTTGCAGCATTAATCAATCAGTAGTCCAGGAGGCCAAACCTATCTACAGAAATACAGCAAGCAAGATAAAAAATTACTTCTTTTCACGTAACTTTGCTTCTTTTATCTTGTGATAGGCTAATTGCTAGTTTTTACTGGTTTTAGTTCCAACCGGAGTTCTAAGCTTTGAAGAATAATAGAATTAGTCGGACTCTTAAAAATTACGATTTAACCACTACATTTTCGTTGTCCTATTTCCGCAACTATGGTCGATCACCGACGCTAGTAAACAGTTTCACCTCACTAGTCCTAGTGTGGTTCAAAACAACTATACACGGGTTTACCAGCTTAACGTTGCCAGGAGGGAATGTGTGCTGAACACGTGGAAAATTATATCGTGTGTCGGCGACGGGATAAACGAATTCTCCCCTGCACAACGTTTGCAAAACATCCTATTGAAGGATCATTCAAACGGTATTGGCACAGCATAGATATACTAGGACTTTCAGAAAATATAAAACAGACGAAACCGTTGATTGCCTGCCATTTGAACCTCGAATCGCGAGAAGTTTTAATAGCATTTTTAAGAAAGTCAATGTACAGCTAATATTTTCTACAAAAAAAAAATTACATTAAAAAATTTGCTAGGTAACCCAAAGGATAAAGATAACCCCACAGAACTGTCGCAAATCTATGAAGTAGGTTGTAAGGATGGTGAACTTAAATATGGCAACTAAAAGAACTATTGAAACTAGATTTAAAGAACGTTTAGCGCAACTGAGATATGCCACTATTGATAAGTCATGTATTGCTCAGCATATTTGGGATAAGAATCATCACGTAGATAAAGAAAATCTCAAGTTAATCAAACATGCCAGTCAGTCGCGACAGTTAGATGCTTACGAATATATATATATATATATATATATATATATATATATATATATATATATATATATATATATATATATATATATATATATATATATATATCGTTAGAAATTTGAACAAAAATGTTTCGATGAATAGATTAGATCCGGTTCTGTGTAGTCCATTGTTCGAACTGTCATCTCAATAATCAGTGTGTCCTTCTTATAAGGAATATTTGATAAAAACACACAGTTTAACAAAAGCAGGTATGCAATTTTAATTCTATACTATACTTATATTCCTATACTTTCGTATAGGATGTTGTTCGCAACTGCTTGGCAACTAGTACATAAATAACAGTTTTAGTTTTTATTCGCTGAGCTTATTCACCCCTCTGATGACGCTAACATTGTGAGCGAAACGATCGTCAGGTCTAAAAACTGTATTGTAGTGGACTGATTTTACTTATCAGTGCTCTTCGCAGGTTCCAATCTTCACGCACAGACTCACTTTCCAACCTCCCAAAATATTGAGGATAATTTGCCCCGGAGCAATTCGACTGATTGGGGGTTGAGCAATCCAGTGACAGATGGAAAAAGACAGGTGTACAACGTCAACACAGAGTCAAATAGGCGACAGATGATTTCAAACCTTATACCCTGGGAAAGATGGCATCTTTCTTTCAGCTTTGTTACAGCAGGGTCTTGATGTAATAAAACTCCATCTGCAGGGCACATTCAGAGCTTTTAATCCTAGGCTTTTTTGGCAGATATGAAGAGACGTGGCGTGTATACTTAAAACGGAACGTCGCTGTATGGAGGAAGCAGTGTCTTACCGCCCCATTAACCTCACATCCTCCTTCTTAAAGACGACGGAGAAAGCATCAGTACATTAGAAGTGAAATCCTCACGAGAAGCCGCTGCATGTAAGACAAATTGCTGCCAGGTAACCGAATCCATATCAGATGCCCTACACTGTTTAGGGGAGAGTACTGAAGAGGCTTTTATGGCAAAATAAATAGCACTGAGCGTATTCAGCTATGCGTTGTCGACTACACAGAATCTATCAACGGGGCCCTATAGGAAAAAAAAAGGAAGTGGAATTAATCATTGTAAGTTATATTGAGTAAGTCCAAAAAAGAAGTTGAATCACAGCAACAACTAACGAAACCAACTCCACGGTGACGGCGGTAAGAGGTTGTCCACAGGCAGAAGTGCTGTCGTCTCTACTGTGGTAACTCGTTAATAATCTTATGACTACATTGAGCAGAGCGGGACTTACAGGGCAAGGCTAAGCAGATGGTATACTCACAAAGTTTAAGGGCAGGCATAATGCCATAGTGTCCATCCTTGGGCAAACATCCATAAACATCACAAGAAACGGGTGAAAGACACGGGGGTTTAATGTCAATTCTCACAAGACAGTTCTCAGTACATTTACGAGGAGACTTGAACTAAATATAGAAGCTTGAACAAACTCTGAATGGAACACAGGTGATGAAGTTAAATGCTAGGGATGTTCTTAGACCAAAAATTAAATTAGAACACGCACCTGGAAAAAAATCTTTCGAGTGCCATAATAGCAATATGGACTTGCTGTAGGCCCGTAGAAAAGACATGGATGATGACCTCGAAAATGGGGTATTGAATATACCAAACGGTGATCAACCTAATGGTCACAAATGTGTTCATAGTATGGTGGCCGAAAACAGAAAAACGCTTCAGCAGAAAGTAAATTACAAAGAATGCAGCGACAGATCTGTCTTGAATAGCGGGAACCTTGGCATCATGCACTACACTTGTAATAAAATGCAATGCTGGATCTGGCACTACTCCATTTTGCAAGAACAATTAAACAGCAATAAATGCCTCGAGATCATTTCAAGCAGACGTCGTTGGCCATTTGAAGATCCTGTGAAATTGTGCATTGATTTTCCACCAAATGCCAGCTAAACTGTACTTCATAGTTCCATTCAACATGGACGTAATTGCACGGAAAGCATGGATCAGAGAAAACGTAATCCTGAGAGAGTATTTCTATGTTATATAAACGGTTCGCGACAATTGGAGGGAGTGGCATAAGGGGATCTAATTCTGGACTATCCAAGATCCCTGAAAAACTCCCAGTATTTTCCAAGCATAAATGCTTGCTATAAATATGAGCATGCAAGAGCGCTTACAAAAATATGAACATATTTATATCCTTCCAGGCAGCCACGGTGCACTAAAGACTCTGAAACCGTTCAAAATCAAGTCTAGACTGACCTCAGACTGCAAACAATACTTGAAGCAACTGACAAGTTAAATTTAATGTGGGTGTCACGGCATCAAGGGACACAAGCGAAGGACACTGGAAACAATCCTTGAAGCAACTGGCTACAAACAACAAGTTAAAGTTAATGCGGGTGTCAGGGCAGAAAGGGATAGAAGGGAAGGAAGCAGATGGCCCCACGAAGACGGCTTTAGCATTACAATTTTATGGTTCGAAGTCCTACTGTGGCTTTTTGTTAAGCATCGTAATTGGGCAATTGAGAGAAAAACCAAATGCTGTCGTATCGGAGGAAACGCTGGGCTTAAGGTAGACAAAACGGTTAATCACCATTTTAATAAGAAAAGTACAAACAGCTTCTTAGATCATCACCACGGGACTTTTAACAGGCCAGGCCACTTCTCAGAAAGGTAACACCTTATACTGATGGTTAAGGTAGACAGAAACATCTGCAAATTTGGCAATAACGCAAAAGAAGCAATATAACATATGCTACGCGACTGCATGGCTCCGTCCTGCAAAAGGTTTAGATACATTAGAGGGGTGGAGTAAACCCTACCACTCCAGGACATATGTAGAATAGCCCCCTAAGCAGTAGCAATATACGTAAAAAGCCTACATATTCTGGGACACTATTAGAAAACAGAGTCGTGCACAAAAGATACATTGGGGTCGCAGCGTTGATAGGCAAGAGACCTATACGACGAACGTAGCAAATCTACAATCTAAAAAAGCGTATCATTTTGTTTAAGATAATAAAGCTAATGCCGGTTTGAAATTATAGCACAGGCGAACAGGCATTTCAGTGGCTGCTCCGAAATCTCCATTTGCAAAAATCCGCTATTTTTGATACATACATCATACATTTCTTTAATGAGACCCTTGAAGCAGATACTTGATGTATTTTCAAATAGCTAATATAAGTGACCTATGTGAGATTTAAGTAATATTATTATCAGTTGACAACTCTTTTACCACGATGTGACTTCTTCAGATACAAAAGGCATTTAGTAATATTTTTTAACGTCGGTCTATTTCCACGACTATGGCCAATCACCGACGCCAGGGAGAAGGTTCGCCTCACTATCCTGGTAATTTTGCCGAACCCCTGCCTTTCTGAAAGGAAAGTAGGAATCCTTAACGTGCCCAACATCACATGGACCCGGGACCGACGGCTTTACGCCCCCTCCGAAGGGCGAAACGACATTCAACTTCCTCAAATACAATCCCACAACACGGTGGCGGTTTTTTTACAGTATGCACTGAAAACCCTGGGAATCGAACTCAGCACCCTTTGGTTCGGAGACATACGATCTTATAACTGAACCGCCGAGGATCTTATTTAGTAATAATAGTATACTACAATCTTGCACTCATTTATCCAACTCAACTAGATATTTGTAAAACACTTAATGCAGTTATGTGCACTACCGTGTATAATAATAAAGATACGATATCTGTATATAATAAAAAACTCTAGACGCAGCAAGTACGTTATGGTAGTGAATTTTCATACGAATTGTCCACTATTAGATAGTAGATATATTATTAAAACTAATTCTTATTTTTTCTGAAAAACGTTTGTAACTTTAATGAAATTTGTAACACAATTTTTTTAAAGGCACTTGCAGTACTTACATATTATACATATCTAAGACCAAATTTTAATTTAGTAGCTCCATATAAAACATAATTTTTTTCAAATAATCGCTAACTGGGACTCGAAAACCGATCTCCAAGGTCCTTTTAAATTTAAAGAATTAGTTTTAATAATATATCTTATTAATAGTGTACAATTCTTATGAAAATTCACTACCATAACGTACTTGCTGCATCTAGAGTTTTTTGTGATACTGGAACCAATAAGTATAAGTTACTATTTGTTTCACTTCCCAGGTTATTAAAAATATTGAAGAACACAAATAACGATAAGCATGTGCTACTTACATTTCAACAATTATTGTGTCAGAAACTTTAGGACCATATCAAAAGAACACTTTTTAATAACAACTCTAACATAATATGTAGAGATATAATATAAAGAGCTTTATAACAACAAACGTGGCTAGTCGCTAACACTCCATGTAATGCTTTGCAAAATAAAACCATAAACAATAATAACGAATCTTCGAATGCTTTGAGGTTAGATTGATATTGAAGAAATATATTTCTGGATTATAATGCTACTGGCGCTGAAGCATCGGAAATTAGTACTGAGCTTATAGTTTTAAACAATTTCATTGAAGTGAAACTTCTATTTGGTATATTTTTTAATACCTATATCAAAACATTTCAGTTTTAATAAATGTAAATAACACGTCGACACACGTGTCTGAAGTTTCAGCATCGGAAGTCGGCGACTCTCGATTAGCGGTGACAGTTGCCCTACCATACAGCGGTGTCAGATTGAGTAAATAAGAATTTATGATAAATCAAATGAGAAATTATTGGTAACTCAACATTTATTAATATTAAGCCACATTTATTAGATGGATTAATTTTTTTGACGAACTTTTATTTGTCATTAATAAGTACAAATACGTGTTATTACCCTATGTTTTACATTTTAAGATTTAAATGCAATTTTATTAAATTTAACAACACGGCTACTTTATATTTAATTGTCAGGTGAATGTGGCTCTATTTGAATTATCTCTTCAAAATTACGCATTCACAGTCTAACCATCCATATCAACATTGAACCTGGGAAATGCTGTATGAAATTTGAACTGATATCTTAGACTGTTCATTCATTTATTATTTTGATTTTTTAATAACTCCTGTTCTCGTATGCCATTTAATTTGAAATTTGGTTAGCTGTTATATTGTAACGTCTCCTATATATGTGCAAATTTTCATTCGAAACACTTCAATATTCAAAAAATATTGCGCTTTCAAAATTTTCTTTACATTTTTTTCTAAGAAAAATTAGACGCACGGTGCCCATCTACGAAATCATCCAAGCCATTAACAAAATCAAGGTAATTCCCAAATTTGGTCGAAATCGGTTAAGTATTTTTTGAGTTAGCGGTTAGTGGATACATACATACATATACATACATATATATATATATATATATATATATATATATATATATATATATATATATATATATATATATATATATATATAAACATATAAAAATTGAAACTGACCCTGGATATGGGTTCTAGAGGCCCTAATTCGCGCTCATTTGAATTTCTTTCCAAAAGTCTTACCATCGATACCTCTCTATTAGTGAATTTTCTTAATGAAAATTCACTAAAAATTGAAGACGATATATCTACTTTCGATCGATATAAGCTACCCAACCTGATTTAAGCACTTTCTAGTATTAAAGTGTAGTCACGTTTTGAATTGAAACAATATTACATTTACTGCAGAAATCGAGTAAGAGTTGCATTCAGCGATTTATATGAGGACTAGTTTTCAATTATTTAAGTCAAGAAAATAACTAACAAATATACACAGGATGAGGATACCAATACTGAAATTTAGTGCGTGTCAAAACTCCAATGAGAACTATTACGTTTACTCGTTTACAAAGAATTACAATTCGCAACTATACATTCTTGTACAGCGTTGTTTCAATTTGAATTACATCTCAAGCTATACCTTTAATACCAGTCATCCAAAAAGTATCAGAGAAATGGATAGAAAATTACGGGTCCCAAAGAAAGGCTCAGAATAAAAACATCAAGACGAAATATTTTTCAGTGTTCGCACACCAGCACGAATTTGCTCAACTCAGCTTTTTACCGAACGTGGACATTTGGGAGAGCTAAATGCACACTAACCTTCCACTAGTTCGCAATGCGCAACGAGAATATAAAGAAAGTAATGCGTTGCCAGCCTATTCTATTTTGATTTAAGGCACTCGTAACTAATAAGACGATAATGCGGAAATTTATTTTGCAAGTGGACAAAAAATAAGGAGAGTTTTAATAAAATATCCAGATTGGAAACTGAAACAGAAAGCAGATTCACCACAAAACCCACAAAACAATAACAGAGAGTTATGCGCTAGATATGTATTGCGACAGTAAAGTTGTCTTCATCAGTAGATATGGCTTATCTAACGGGTGGTCCATTTAATATTTGGAATTTGAATCGGCTACAAAAAAAAACTAATCAATATTTTTTCAAAGTTATGAGTTTATTAGAAAGATTGAACCTTTCCATTTAGGAATGGAAGATAACATCATCCAAATGACTGCCGCGGCTAGCCCTACAATACCCCAATCGATCAGTCCAATTTTTCAGTACATTTTCGATTGTTTGGGCCTCTTTTTCGTCAATGGCAACTTCGATTTCATGTTTTATGTCGTCAATCGTCTCTGGATGGTTAGCATAACGCTTGTCCTTAACGGCTCCCCACCAAAAAAAAGTCCAACGGAGTCAAATCGCAGCTCCGAGGTGGCCAATTGACATCAGCATTTCGGCTGATTATGCGATTTTCGAAAACAGTGCGCAAAAGATCGATTGTTGCGTTGGCTGTGTGGCATATTGCGTCGTACTGTTGAAATCAAATGTCGTCTATGTCATACTCTTCAATTTTGGGAAACAAAAGATCTCTTAGCATTGCGCGGTAGAGATCGCCATTCACCGTAACGGCGTTTCCTTGCTCAATTTCGAAGAAAAATGGCACAATAATGCAGTCAGACCAAAATCCGCACCAGACAGTCAATCATTGTGGATGCATTGGTTTCTCTACGATGACGTGTGGATTTTCTGAGTCCCAGATACGACAATTTTGCTTATTGACGTATCCTCCGAGGTGGAAATGAGCTTCATCTGAAAAGATAATTTTTCGGTAAAATGCTCATCTTCAATCAAACGGTCTTCGGCTCATTGAGCAAACCGAAAACGCATCGGATGGTCATGCGGCTTCAGCTCTTGCACTAATTGAACTTTGTATGCATTGATACCGCGATCTTTATGCAACATTCTCCTCAAAGAAGCGCGTGAAATATTCCATTCTTGAGAACGATGACGAGTTGATGTTGATGGTTGTTCACGCACACTCTAAGCAACACCAGCGATGTTTTCGGTTGAGCGCACTGGACGAGTACGTACACGGGTTGTTTTATTCAACAACGATTCAGTTTTATGAACTAGCTTCAGAAATTGATCCACAAACTGTGTTTTTGGCACATCCTTTTTGTCAATTTTTTTTCCGTAGGTTTCTTACAGGTTGAGTAGAAGACTCACCACTTTGGAAATAAGTTTTTAATAATTCCCAACTTTGTTCGAGCGAAAAGCGACCCATTTCATAAATGTTAAACATAAAACCAACTTTCTGTCACATCGGAAATGTCATCTAATCTTCCAACCTCAAAATAACCTATAGTTCCAATTCCAAACGTTAGATGGCCCACCTTTTATAAACTAAAGGTTTTAATACTTTTGGATTTGGACCTGAAATACCTAATCTAATCTACCATTAAATGCGGAACCGTACTGCCATAATATTAGTATACCTTTTCACAACTCCTTCAACCCTGCCGTTATATTCTTATACCATGGCTTGAAAGAGACTGAAAACGGTGTTTGGCCTCGGTATGTGCTGGTGTTAGTGCTAAGGGTCATCAGACTGGTGCCACGTGAAGGTTTTCGAAACGCCGAATCTTTCAATCCGAGTAACATAATAGTATAGGCTTGGAGGCGTTGTGAGAAGGTATACTGAAACAATATCTAAGTACCCAGGCGAGTGTCTTGTTTTCACGCTAAATGTGATATACTATGATCAATTTGCAGGTGAATGTAGGCAATTGCTGTTACAGATTGCGCCATAACAGGTTGCCTACACATTCGTTTATATTTTAGGAGTAAAAAGTAATTGATTCTGAAAAAAAAAAACGTTAGAAATGCTGCATTAGTGTTGTTATTTAAGTTTCAGTGCATTCGGTTGTGATTTTGAAAGAAATTTTAGTTTATAATCGTTACCGTAACTCCATTTATTGTTATTTGTAGTGATTTTAAGCAAAGTTTTTTTATTTATAAAATTGAATTTTTGGGGAAATATCTTTTGTTTTGCAGTTTTTTCCAGATTGTAAAAGCCAACGACATTCTGCCATCAAAATTTGCAGAAATTTTGGGTCTTCTGAAAAATACACAGCATTCTCAAAGAAAAATAGCTACCCTCATGTTTCTGCGGCCAGTGTTAATCGAATTCGGGGAAAGTCCGAAACGATAAAACGGTGGGAACAAATCGATTTGGAATGTGTAGCCGGAAACGATTTACAACTCCACGAGGTGGCAGAAAAATGAGAAACATTTGCCTACATAACAAAGTCTGGACGCAGCAAGTGCGTTATGATAGTGAATTTTCTAAAAATGTTTTTTAATAGGAGATATGTGTGTTCTTTTTTAAGAAAGCAGGCATCAAATTTGGTTACCAGTATAATCTATATAGTAGAAACAATGTGCCATGTTTAATCAAAATAACTTTATTGTTTGAAAATGTACACAAATTTCGGAAAGTAAACCTAAAGTGTTCCCGAAAAAACTGATTTCTTGGTCAACCTTATAGGTTAATAGCAAATCGAGCTATTTAAATTTGAAGCATTTAATGAAAATTCGCTACCATTACGCACTTGATGCGTCCCGAATTTGTGTTATTACAAACATGCATTATATTTCGACGGAAATTGCAAAAATGCAATAACAGGCGTGTGCGGTTAAAAAAAAAAAAAGAAAATTTGTATCAACAACGACTTATGGGCCACCTGTGATTGTAGAAATATTTTTTTAAGATGATTAAGGAAAATTAAAAGGCTTTCACTACCAGACAACTGATTTTATTCTTAAGCCCTGGCTCAATAATGGGCCGAAACGCGCAGAGTTTAAGAATAAAATCATCTGTCTGCTAGTTAAAGCCTTTTTATTTTCCTTCATCATGTCAAACCCAGACGTTATGACGTTCAGAAATAATATTTCTTGAAGATTTAGCTCAAGACACCTTATAATTAATGTATATAATTTTTTTCCTATATATAATAATAACGGATATATTGAACGACAAAAATTATAAACCATTAAACGGTAAACTCTATAGCTAAGACTACTGCCAAACCATCAGAGAAAGGGTCTATTTGAAATGAATTTTCTGGAAATATTTTAGTGAAATGAAGGAGAATGACGGTTGAAACTAAGACTTCAGGGTTTGTTAAGCATTCGTCTTGAGACATTTTATTTCCATAGCCCGTATTAGATTCGAGTTCTTTGCCTAAATGTTGCCAGTTTTGACGTTTTAAATCGCGACGTTGACGTTTTGAGGAAAACCCCAATTTATTTTTCTTTAAAAGCCTCTAACTTTTTTGTATTTTAACTTAGAGAGGTAAATTTTGGTAAGTAATTTACCTATAATGATATAAATCCGCGTACCAAATTTGGTTGCCCTTCGTTTGTTATTTCCGGAGATATAAATTTGTTTCGAAAGAAAACACAAAATTTTCCAGGAAAACCAGCGCCGATTTTCCTGGCTAACGACCTTATCCAAGCCACTTGCAAAAGGAAGGTATTCACCAAATTTAATCAACATCGGCCTATTATTTTTTAAGTTATCGGTGTGATTAATAACATTTATAGGTAAATTAGCAGATTAGCATAATTTTGTTTCCGAATTTTTTTGAAAAAAAGAACAGAAAAGAAAACACAACATTTTCCAGGAAAACCAGTGCCGATTTTCCTGACTAACGAACTTATCCAAGCCACTTGCAAAAGGAAGGTATTCACCAAATTTAATCAATATCGGCCTATTATTTTTTAAGTTATCGGTGTGATTAATAACATTTATAGGTAAATTAGCAGATTAGCATAATTTTGTATCTGAATTTTTTTTGAAAAAAAAATCAGAAACATGCTTAGAGGAACCCCTTTATGCATTAACCACCGGACAAATGCTGTGATCTCAACTCCACAATACAGTTAAGAGACTTAAAGCAAATTTGAGCTTCTGTGCATACTACAACGGAGCTAGAAACTGTAAAAAAACTCACCTTACAGAAGTCCATAGAAAGAAGACTCCTTACCAACACTGTTTCTCCATAAAAAACTTTCACTTTTTCCAATTGGAAAAACAAACGCTAAATAATCACGTAATCTGGTTATTAAAATTAAATAAATAACTGAAACTGCTACCAAAGCATCACATAAAGGGTATATTTGAAATAAATTTCCAGCAAATAGGTTATTAAAACAAAGAACAATGAAGATTGCAGCTGACACTTAAGGCTTTCTAACTTCTTACGAAATTTATACTGCATAGCGGTATTCATTTAGGTACTCTATCTAGAACATGTCAATTTTGACGTTTCGAATAACGACTTTTTGACGTTTTAAGAAGAAAAACTTAAAAGCTTATAACTTTTTTTAAATGTTAACCTAGAGATTCAAGTTTTGGTGCATGGTTTTCCTTTTATGATATAAACCCCCGTACTCAATATGGTTGCCCTAAGTTTGTTATTTCCGGAGATATAAAATTTTTCCGAAAGAAACCGCAAAATTTTCCAGGAAAAACTAGTCCGATTTTCCTGACTAACGAACTTATCCAAGCCACCTGCGAAAGGAAGGTACTCACCAAGTTTTATTGAAATCGGTCCATTATTTTTTTAGTTATCGGTGTGACACACACACACACACACACACACACACACACACACACACACACACACACACACACACACACACACACACACACACACACACACACACACACACACACACACACACACACACACACACACACACACACACACACACACACACACACACACACACACACACACACACACACACACACACACACACACACACACACACACACACACACACACACACACACACACACACACACACACACACACACACACACACACACACACACACACACACACACACACACACACACACACACACACACACACACACACACACACACACACACACACACACACACACACACACACACACACACACACACACACACACACACACACACACACACACACACACACACACACACACACACACACACACACACACACACACACACACACACACACACACACACACACACACACACACACACACACACACACACACACACACACACACACACACACACACACACACACACACACACACACACACACACACACACACACACACACACACACACACACACACACACACACACACACACACACACACACACACACACACACACACACACACACACACACACACACACACACACACACACACACACACACACACACACACACACACACACACACACACACACACACACACACACACACACACACACACACACACACACACACACACACACACACACACACACACACACACACACACACACACACACACACACACACACACACACACACACACACACACACACACACACACACACACACACACACACACACACACACACACACACACACACACACACACACACACACACACACACACACACACACACACACACACACACACACACACACACACACACACACACACACACACACACACACACACACACACACACACACACACACACACACACACACACACACACACACACACACACACACACACACACACACACACACACACACACACACACACACACACACACACACACACACACACACACACACACACACACACACACACACACACACACACACACACACACACACACACACACACACACACACACACACACACACACACACACACACACACACACACACACACACACACACACACACACACACACACACACACACACACACACACACACACACACACACACACACACACACACACACACACACACACACACACACACACACACACACACACACACACACACACACACACACACACACACACACACACACACACACACACACACACACACACACACACACACACACACACACACACACATATATATATATATATATATATATATATATATATATATATATATATATATATATATAAACATATACAGGGTGTCCCAATAGTGTGTAATTCCTCTATATATCCCTTAACCTTAGAGCTAGCCGAAAAAACTTTAAACAAAATTTTCTTGTGATTATCTAAGCTATATCGAGAAAATATATTCAGCTTTATGGAACTTCCGGTTGCACCGGAAGTAGCTATCAACTTCGTTATTTTAAATAAAATGCTATACTTTTTATTACATTTTTGGGTAGAGATTACAAAATAAGTGTAAGTTTATGTAGCATTCCCTATAGCTATCTTTGATATTTTTGAAAATATTACGACTTTCTTTTTTTTTTAGCTCCGATTTATGTGTTATTTGAAACGTCTGCCGTGAGCTGAGTTTTGAGTTTTGCTACCTTAAATTCTAAATATCACTAGACGACATTTAGTACTTTAAAATGGTTAAATAATAATTCATCATTATTGTACAGGGTGTATTATTTTGGGGTTACAGCTTATCTAACTTTAAAGCAGCATAACTTGTGTTTTTCAAATGGAGCACCCTGTTTTTTATGGATTAATCAGGTAGATCATTAAATTCTGCATCGACGTAATATAGGTCTTCCTATAGCTATAGTTGATAGTTTTTGAGTTAGTGGTTTATTTTAGTTTCGCTTGTAAAAATAATGGTACTGTCAGATACAGTAGGCGCAGAGAATGAAACAACTAATATTTTTTGTCAGATGACAGATAAATGTCACCTAACCAGAACTATAACTATTTTCAGTTCTCAGGTGTTTGAGCTAAGTTTTATGTGCTAACTTTTGTGTTATTTAATTTAAAATGAATTATAATACTGAAGAATTAGTTGATATGACACTTATTATAGGCGAGTGTCAGCGAAATTGTTTTTTAGCATCTCTTGTATACGCACAAACATATCCGAATCGAAGGCATCCTCAGGAAAAATGTTTCGTCAAATTGTTGGACCGTTTTTTGCGAACTGCTAACGCCAATTATGAAATGACCACACGCAAAGGGAGAGTAAGCGGCAATGAAGAAAACGAATTTTGTATTGTTGCATCGGCATTAGATAATCCGCACACAAGCGTGAGGAAAGTTGCCGACGAAATAGGAATATCAAAATCTTCAGTGAACAGAACATTGCGAAAATACAAGTTCCATCCATATAAAATGAAGCTGCAGCAGGCATTGACGAATGCAGATTTTCGAAGTCGCCTCAGTTCTTGTGAGTGGGCAGTGGCAAAGTACAATGAAAGTGAGAATTTTTTTAATTACGTGATGTTCAGTGATGAATCTTCATTTTCAAGTTGTGGTAGGGTTAATGGGCACAACTTTCATTATTACGCTTCAGAAAATCCAAACTTTTGCAGATCAGTTGACAACCAGCACCGTTTTACGATAAATGTTTGGGCTGGAATAATTGGGACTAATCTTATTGGGCCATATTTCTTTGATGGGCACCTTAACGGGCAGGGATATCTACGTATATTGCAGGAAGATGTAGAGGCTTTTTTGGACGATTTGCCTCTAGATAACAATCGACGTATGTGGTTTATGCAGGACGGGGCACCAGCACATTATGACACAAATGTTCGCCGAATTTTAAATGATCGGTACCCCAATAAATGGATAGGGCGAGGTGGTCCCGTCTCGTGGCCTGCAAGATCTCCTGACCTCACATGTCTGCGATTTTTTCCTGTGGGGCTATATCAAGGAAATTGTGTATCAAACACCGTCCAACACCCCACAGGAACTAAGAAATAAAATTGCAGTCGCGTGCAGGGCAATAACTTCGCAAATGTTGAGCAATGTTCAAGAAGAATTCTTAAGGAGGGTTAGATTGTGTATTCAGGTCAATGGGCAAAATTTCGAATAGTTCTAATGTATCGCTTTTTTTAGATTATTTTTTTCTGTTAATGACTGTGGATTATTATTATTATTATTATTATTATTATTATTATTATTATTATTATTATTATAGTTATGTTATTATAGTTTACTTCACTTTCTGGTTCTCATAATTACAACTACCTTTATAAACTGTGTTTCACTTTTTGTATGGTAAAAATATGAATAAGTCCATTATATAACAATCATTGCATGTAGTTGCATTCAATAAGTTTTTTTGTCGACACATTATCTAGTTACGAGGATATGATCAAGTGATTTGCATCGTGACTATCTCATTTTATTTGGTAATTCTATTCAAATTATTGTTAAAACAAACATTTATTAGACGGAAGTAAGCTCAAACAATGGAGATATAAAAACTGCTGACTTTCTTGTCAAGGAGACATTTAGGTGTCACCTGACATTGTTCACATGCTCTGTGCCTCATACACTGACAATCTGACAGTACCATTATGTGCCTCATACAGTGACAATCTGACAGTACCAATATTTTTACAAGCGAAACTAAAATAAACCACTATAACTCAAAAACTATCAACTATAGCTATAGAAAGACCTATATTATGTCGATGAAGAATTTAATGGTCTGCCTGATTAATCCATAAAGAACAGGGTGTTCTATTTGAAAAACACAAGTTATGCTGCTTTAAAGTTAGATATGCTGTAACCCCAAAATAATACACCCTGTACAATGATGGTAAATTATTCTTTAATCATTTTAAAGTATCAAATGTCGTCTATTGATATTTAGAATTTAAGGTAGCAAAACTCAAAACTCAGCTCACAGCAGACGTTTCAAATAACACATAAATCGGAGCTAAAAAAAAAAGAAAGTCGTAATATTTTTACAAATATTAAAGATAGCTATAGGGAATGCTACATAAAGTCACACGTATTTTTTAATCTCTATCCAAAAATGTAATAACAAGTATAGCATTCCATTTAAAATAACGAAGTTGATAGCTACTTCCGGTGCAACCGGAAGTTCCATAAAGCTGGATATATTTTCTAGATATAGCTTAGATAATCACAAGAAAATTTTGTTTAAAGTTTTTTCGGCTATCTCTAAGGTTAAGGGATATATGGAGGAATTACACACTATTGGGACACCCCGTATATATATATATATATATATATATATATATATATATATATATATATATATATATATATATATATATATATATATATATATATATATAAACATATAAAGTCTGAAACCGAACTCGGATTTGGGTTCCAGGGGTCCTAAATAGCGCTCATTTGAATAAATTTTCTCAAAATTCAAAAGTCGGGATCTCCTCAATAGTGAATTTTTTCTAAGAAAATTCACTAAAACTATAAATATTTTTCTTCGAACAAGCAAAATATTTTTAAACACAGGTTAGTTTAATCTGGTTAATTCATTTAAATAAATCTTTCTTGTTGATTAGAATAATCTAACGAAAAATGATAAATGATATATCGTGTTATGGAAAATAAAACTAGGGTTCCTATATAATCACTTTGTAATGTTTACGAAACACTGAATTAATTAAGACGTTCATTTTTCTAATCTGACAATGACTGATGTTTTGGTATTCCGTGCAAACATTATAAATGCATTTACGGAGGACGTTAAAAACTGGATTTTTCATATATTTTTTTCATCTCGTATTTGACAGTATATCGGTTGCAAACGCATAAAAGCAAAATGCTTCTAAGAGAGAAGGAGAGAGGATTCTATTTTAATGTGCGATTTTCTCAGGCATTCCACTAATGTATGACGGTCTCTTTGATGTCCCGATATTCTTTATTAAGGAGAAGTACGTGTTTCTGCCATCTCGATACGGTTATCACTTTTTTTTTCATTTCATTTGCCTTTGAAGTTTATAGCTCAAGTCTACAACTAATAAATGAAGTTCTGAAACGGGAACGCTCCAAGGCATTAAACTAAATCCACCTAACCCCGCCATGTTTATGGTGAAAATTCAACTTTTGTCGTTGATATGGCGATTGTCATGGGAAACTGTCGCGTTCAGTTTTTGGATAGGAAAGGAAATGAGGTCACCCGAGATGAATCATATCGTATTGTATTTTTGACTGTAATTGCATTGTATAGATGCTTTATTATAGTTCTCTCTAATGTGGACTTATATGAGAAAGTTAAAAAATCGGAAAATTACTTTTAAACAAGCTAAATAGCTCCAAAAAAGATTTTAGAAAGAAATAAGTATAGAAAAAAAAATTAAAATAAAAGTCTGGACACAGCAAGTGCGATGTGTTAGCCAATTTTCGCGAAAAGGTTTTTAATGGCGAATATGTCTTGTTTAAAAAAAAGACATTTGGGTGGCAGTATAACCTATATAGTACTAACAATGTACCACATTTCATTAACAGGGCCTTGTTGCTTCAAAAAGTACAAACATTTTCCGAAAATAAACTTAAAAAGTTCCAGAAAAACCTGGGCATATTTTCCTCGCTAACGAACCGCTTCAAGCTATTTACATACCTTCCAAGATAAAATTATTCACAAACAGCTTAAGAAATTTGCAATAATTACTTTTACAGAAATTCACCAGTATTTTGGTACAGAAATTGCCTTAAGTCATGTTACACTAAATTATATTTTTCACAAAAATTCGACATTTATTATCAATTACCAATATATCACAAAAATCTTATGAAAAATGATTTCTAGGGAAACACTAAAAATATTTCTACGAAGACTTTTCACATTCAGCCACTATTTAAGAGTGCCTGTATACGGCAGCTCGATTTTTTCGACCGAGTAATACAAACATAGAGCTCTCTAAATGCGTCGTATTTGTAAAGACGCCGTATTACAATTTGTGATGTGTGCCAAAAACGTCAAAAGTTGCAAAACAATTGAAATAACTCAAAAACAATGAACGGTATCAATTTTTTTCCTCACAAACATGCATTGTAATTCGATGGAAAATACAAAAATGCAATAACATATGTGTGTTCTACTGAAAAAATAAAATGTGTATTACCAGCGATTTATGAGCCACCTGTGATTGTCAAAATAAGTTTATAAGATACAGCTCGAGACGCCGTCTAATTAACGTATATAATTTTTTCGCATATGTTGTATAATAACGCCTAGATTGAGCTTTACCGTAGAAATGCGTCACCGTATATATGTGCAAACAGACGAAAACTTAAACTGACCCCGTATATGGGTTTTAGGGGTTCTAGTTCGAGCTCATTAGAAATCTTTTTAAAATTCCTAGTCGCGGTCTTTTCAATAACGATTTTTTTCTACTAAAATTTGCTAAAATATAGACTATATTTGCTAAAATATAGACTATGAAACCATAAACTCTATAGCTGATGCCAAAGCATTAGAGGGTCTATTTGAAATGAATTTTCCTAAAATATTTTAGTCAAATTAAGGACAATGATGGTTGAAGCTGAAGCTAAAGACTTTGTAAAACTTATTACGGCATTTCTTCTACATAATCAATATTTGTTTCAGATTCGTTGTCCCAAAAATGCAAATTTTGACGTTTCGCGAGTTTGACGTTTTAAGAAGAAAAATGATTAAATTTTCAAAATACTTTTTCTACTACTTCTTGACCTTTTTGCGTCAGAAAACTTAACCATTGTATGTAATATTCAATTGGTTTTGTTAATCACACAAAATATTATGTGGTGCTTTACTCTGATCTTCAGTCGTGGCACCCATTTTTCTTTCTTTAAATGCCTATAACTTTTGTTGTTTTAACTTAGATTTCGGAGTGTAGGATAGGTTTGGTAGTCAAAATGTATATGCCAAATTTGGTTACCATAGCTCTGTTATTTTCGGAGATACAAAAAATGACCGCAAGAAATCTCAAAGTATTGTCGGAAAAACTGGTCCGATTTTCCTGGCTAACGAATTTATCCAAGCCACTTACAAAATGAAGGTACGTACGAAATTTCAATAAAAATCGGCCCATCATTTTTTGAGTTATCGGTACGATATATATATATATATATATATATATATATATATATATATATATATATATATATATATATATATATATATATATATATATATATATATATATATATATATAAACACCACAGATCTCCCCATTAGTGAATTTTTCGTTTTACGAAAAATTAGCTTAAGTCTAAAAATTTTTTTTTTCGTATATCTTCGGAAGTAACTCAAGTTTTCTGGGTTTCTCGACACGATAATATTGATCTGTATGTGATATTTAGCAGGTCTATACAATTGTACGCACAATATTAATATTTATATGGGTGAACTACAAAGAATCTAATAAGAGGTTATTTAATATAAAATTATGTCCATAAAATGCAATAAATATTGTTGAAACTTCCAACATAATTGGAAACGATGTGTTAACCCAGATATAACTGACTTAAATTTTGAAAAAAAAAACATCGAAATTATTCTTAGCAACAGTTGCCTATCGCTTCCAGGTATCAGTTTTTATTTATACTCAATATTAATAGTGCGAAATTTTCAAAAAATGTTGGTCCTTTTAAACGGCCATTATTAATAATATAGGCTACCAATAGCTTACTTAGGTTATATGTAAGGCTAGATGAATTCTCACCACAATTAGAACCGTAGGCCGGTTTCGCTTTAATTAGAGCTCGTCAGTACGGTATACTAATTACAGCGAGAACACACCTATAAAGTAATACGGCTATGGTAGCCAACCTCACAGCACATAGTGAGATGTAAGACCAGAGTTGCTATCTCGTTGTGGTGAGAATATATCTAGCCTTACATACATTGTCCCTATATTATAAATGAAAAAAAAGTCAGAATTATAGTTCCCGTAAATTACTATCGTCCCTTTAAATGAAGGCCAACATGTATTTCTTCATAGACAAGTGGCAAATATGTATTTATGTTTTCATTTTAGAGGATTATAACCCGACAACAGCTATTGCAGAAACAGTGAACAAACTTATCACCAGCAAATCTTCACCCATATGCTGATGCTTACCTAAAAGTATACATGGCACCCTCATAAATTAAAAAAAAAACGACAAAAACAAAGCGGTTTATTTCTTAAAATACGAGTATATCACAGCAGAAATGGATAAGGAAATGATTAAACATGTCACAAACAAATGTCGAGCAGAAAACTAATAGCTCAATCTTCCATCTCCAAGACACAAGATGTACTAAATATTACGGATTGCTGTTTACCGTCCTTTTAAAAGGACATTGGTCATGTTTGGGTTAATTTCTTTATTATATTATGATCATAAACAATGTGAAATAATGTTAAAATTTTCAGTATTTATATCCACTTATTTACTAAAATGGTTGCACTGGGGCTCTATATTGAATATTAAATATAATACGTATCAATGTAGACTATATTAAAGATGTCTTTATATTAAAAGCACATCCCTAAAAGGAAGTTAATGGTGTTTGTTGGTACGAAATGAACAGCAGCTGTGTCTAAGATGTTACTGACGTTTTATACGTGAAAGCCCCTATTATAATCGAGAAGATAAATCGGGATGTCTGTGCAGCTGCCCACATCAGTAGTTTGCTGTTATTATAACTAGCCACTTAACAATAATTGGTGATTAATTAGATAATTCCCGAAATGTAAGAAAGATTCGTTTGTTACTGTACTCGTATAACCATAACTAGGTAATTAATAACATATACATTGAATTTTATGTATCATGGAAATGGTGATAGCCAAACATAATATGTACGAGGGTGGATCAAATAACAGGAATCCACGCTCGCTTAATAAAGGGAGTGGCACGATGCCTTGGTATATGTTAGGCGGGGATGTGGAGATGAGGTGACTCCATCGTCGCCGCTAGCTCAGGCTAATTAACTGTCTCTAGTCGCTAGGCATCATGTTTGAGCAAGAGGTACAAACGTCCGTTGAGCAACGCATTGTTATTAAATTTTAGTCACGGGAGAGCGTAAAACCCGCCAAAATTTTGCGTCGAATGACTACAGAGCGACAAAATCATTTTCCCCCAAAACTAGGACTGACATAACAAATTGTTAAGTGGCCGAGAATCAGTGGCAAACGAGGGTCATGCACGCCGATCCTGGACAAGGATCAGTGAGGCGAACATTCGTGCAGTCCGTGATCTGATTGAAGCTGAACGGCGCTGCAGTATCACAAATCGCTGCAGAAGGCGTATTATCGTACTGAAGTGCAAATTATATCATTTCGAACCTGGTTACCGCAAAATGTCAGAAAGATTGGTTCCTCGCCTTCTGAAAGAAGATCATAAAGCAAACCGTTTTGCAGTTTGTGAAAGGATTTTGGCGCGATATAGAGCAGGGGTAGGTAATTTTAAGTCGCATAATCATCTACGACGAGGCGTGGGTGCATCATTACACCACGGAATCTAAACAAGCCACCATGGAGTGACAAAAACCTGGAGACGCCCCACCATGGAAAGCCAAAACTCGCCTTTCTGCAGGCAAAGTTGCGTGTCTGTTTTGTTTCTTTAACGTCGGTATATTTCTTCTACTATGGCCAATCACCGACGCCAAGGAGCAGTTTCACCTCAGTATCCTTGAAATTTTGCCGAACCCCTGCCTTTCTGTAAGAAGGGTAAGCCCAACATTGCACGGACACGGGACCGATGGCTTTGCGGCCTCTAAAAAGGGCGGAACGTGCAGACATTCAACTTGCTCAAATACAATACCGCAATTTCGGTTGATGTTAATGATACAGTATGTACTGAAAAAGTGAAAGGAGAACCCTGGGATCGAACCCAGTACCCTTCGGTTCAGAGGCACACGTTCTTACCACTGAATCACCGAGGCTCTAACAGGCAAATGTTCTTCCCGTTGTTTTTTGTGATTGCAGTAGTGACGTGCTGCTCATTGATTTCCTTCATGAGCAGCGTACATTTAACGCCGTCTACTGCTACCAGCTTTTTGATGAGACAAAACTGGCTTTTCGTGACAAAAAGATTTGCCTACTCGCAGTGTGATTATTCTCCACGACAACGCTTCACCGCATACAGCTGCCTTGATCCAAGAAAAACTGGAAACAATCTATCGGGAAACACTTTAACATCCGCCTATAGTCCCGATTTGTCACCATGTGACTATCACATGCTTGGATCACTCAATGGAGAACTTGAAGGACAACGTTTTGATAACGACCAGACTCATTTTGTGATAACGGCATTAAAAAACTTCAAAACCGCTGGAAAAATCAACAAAATCTCTTGCTGGATCAAAGGTCATAGCGGACTTAAAAGATAATGAATGTGTGAACGCTTGCCAAAATTTGCTCTCGAACACGGGGATCTTATTTATGCACGACCAACGCGACTAAAATATACTTCGAAAAATGGGAGAAACGCTATAAAGCAGACCAAGTTGGTAAATTCTGCAAACAGCTTCAGCTAGACTTATAGATAACGCTATGGTACTACAACACCGATTTAAAAAAAGAATGCATTCATTATCTCTAGACTCAGATTTAGCAACTTGTTTGTTCCAGCCTATCTATACAAAAACAACTCAAGAACAAGTACATTGTGTGAGTGTGGTGAATTGGGCGATGCAGTTTATTTCTATCAACCTACATGTTAAACCGCTTGAAGTTTTCGTCAGTATCAATCATAATGCCAACAACATCAGGTCCACTCAACAGAAACTTGGTGTCATCGGCAGAGGAGGTGAGTGTTGAGGCGAAATTGCTCCCTGGCGTGTCGGTGATTGGCGATAGTCGCGGAAATTGGGCGACGTTACAGAAACATAGCACATGCATTGTCGTTTAATTTAATTACTATAAATATTTAAAATTATTTAAAAGTAAGACAACATTTTTATGTGATATGCTTATATAAGTTTCCGAACCACGAAATTATCTTATGATTTTGCTTTCATCAATCATTCTGTCTAGGCTGGTTATGTGAATATCAACATAAAATGAGGCGGCACATACAAAACATCCCGAGCCTCAGATATCAGGTAACTAATTACCTTCAAGACAGATTTAGTTCGTGGAATATTTATAACAACGTGGTTAGACAAAAGTCTGTGTAAAATGTTTTGTGCAACACAACGTACACCACACATTCGGTGACTGACAAGCCAGTATGTAACTGTAATTGCTTTGATATTTTCAGCTTATGTCACATATATTGAGGTAATTTTATGTTTAGTTTATTGATGTGACTCGCCAATAATAAATAGATATGTATCAAAATTACTGAGAAACATAAATTACAAATCGGAAGAGCTGGTCAGTGCGTTTATAAAGAGCAATATTAATATCATTCCAGAGAACACGTGGAAATGCAACTTGTTTATGACAATAAGTGTGCAGAGCCATCTGGCGAAGATTCTGTGAATAATAGTGCTAAATAGAATAGAAACTTTGAAAAATCAACAATACGAAGCGAAAATGAGAATTTCTTCAACCAAGTTCATTTCGGATTTAAACCCGGCCTAGGAACTTGCACTCAAAACAATAGGAGAAAGGAGGCTTAAGAAGCACTGATACGTTATATTAGTGAATTTTCTTAGAAAAAATTCACTAATGAGGAGATCTCGACTTTTGAATTTTGAAAAAATTTCTTCAAATGAGCGCGATCTAGGACCCCTAGAACCCATATCCGGGGTCAGTTTCAATTTTTATATGTTTATATATATATATATATATATATATATATATATATATATATATATATATATATATATATATATATATATATATCTCACACCGATAACTCGAAAAATAATGGGCCGATTTTGATAAAATTTGGCATGTACCTTTCTTTTGTAAATGGCTTGGATAAGTTCGTTAGTCAGAAAAATCGAACGAGGTTTTCCGGGAAAATTTTGAGTTTTCATTCGAAAAAAATTCTTATCTCAAAAAATAATGGGCCGATTTTAATAAAATTTGGCATGTACCTTCCTTTTGTAAATGGCTTTGACAAGTTTGTTAGGAAAATCGGACGAGATTATCCGGGGAAATTTTGAGTTTTTATTCGAAAAAAATTTTTATCTCAAAGAATGATGGGCCGATTTTGATAAAATTTGGCATGTACCTGCCCTTTGTAAATGGCTTTGATAAGTTCGTTAATCGAAAAAATCGGACGAGGTTTTCCGGAAAAATTTTGAGTTTTCATTTGAAAAAAAAATTATCTTGAAAAATAAAAAAATTATGATAACCAAATTTGGTACGTAGGTTAACGATATAAAAAGTAAACTATACACCAAAATTTAGATTTCTATGTTACAAGAAAAAAAAGTTATAATAAAATATTTTGTGCCAGATAATTTCTATGAAAATTCACTACCGTAACGCACTTGCTGCGTCCACGCTTTTTATTTATTTGCCTGATATTAAAATTCTACAGTGCGTCATGCAAAAAAGCTTAAAACTTGTATCATCATAAGTTTCTTTAAATGACAACCATGCTTTTTGCTGTGTTTCCATAGATCTGCTTACTATTTAAATTATGATGAACAAAAAAATGTTACCTAACATAACAATTTTTTTTAATAGCTTTATTTACCTTAAAAAATGGAAAAGTTTAATGGAAAAAATATTTAACCAAGGAAAACAAACAGGATTTAGCGCAAATTTTTAAATTGCCCTCCACCTACCATTTGGCATTGACCGATACGAGTGTAAACACTTTGTATACTGCGCTCAAAAATGTCCGGACTAATTTACTCGACTTCAGCGCGAATTCTTTGCTGTAGCTCCTCTAAAGTATCTGGTCTGTTAAAATAAACTTTCGATTTCAAATAACTGAACAGAAAAAAATCCAAGGAAGTCAAGTCTGGGCAACGCGGTGGCCAATCAATTGCTCCTCGACGCCCTATCCATTTATTTGAAAAAATTATTGCCAGAGCTGGCACTAAATCCAATCGCAAGAAATTAAGATAATGTGCTGCTGTAAGATTTCCTTGAAAAAAGTAAGGTCCTATGAAACGCCGTCCGATTATTCCCATTCATACATTCACTTTACCATGACGTCGACCTCTTGAGTCCAATGAGGATTTTCCCGTAACCAATGTCTTGGGTTGTGAAGATTTGCTGTCCCATTCAGGCGAAAAGTCGCTTCATCAAAAAACAGAATGTTATTAATAAAACTGGTAGTTTCATCGCAGCGTAACATTAATTGTTCACAAAAACAGTAAACGGCGGTCTGAATCATCATCGCTTAACTTGTGTATCAATTTCACTTTGTAAGGATGCCATTCCTTTTCTTATACGACTAAAGATTTGTCCACATTGCTGTTTAGGGCTAGTTGCCTTCTAAAATGGTGAGGGTTTCCTTCAGATTCAAGCAATATATCCCATCTGACTTCTTCACTTACTCGAGGTCGACCTTGTCGAGGCAAATCTTTTACGGATCCAGTTTCTGTGATTTGACAACTAATATACTTCTGTATGTCTTGCGATTGGCGGTCCATCAGGATGTTGTTGGTTAAATAACTCGCATGCTTCCTGATGATTTATTAGCCTGTCGCCACATCCAATTATAACATCTCTGTTGTTTTCCTTTCGGTTAACCGTGCCATTTTGTTAAAATTCGAATTAGAACTGATTACTTCTAGTGCTTTTACACTTTCATCACTAAGACTATTAATTTAAACGGAAGGTAATAATTAATTAATTCTCGATTTAACATTCTTGTCTTTATTCACTGAATTCCAAATCCATATTGCGATAAAAATCCGATAACTAAATACTGATAACAACAAATATGTAGTCAATAAATTCACAGCGAGTGTTGTTCATAAATAAGTTAAACTTTACTTTCTGTGCCACCGGTTAAATAGTTACCTGACAACGTATAAAAATCACAAAATCAAGTATTAATTACTTTAGAAAAGTAAAGGAAAACCTCATCATTCTGAAGAAAACTCGTCGTACATAAAAACGGTGGGAAATATTTCTTATTAAATGTACGTTTCCATTTTTTTAAAGAAAATAATGCAATTTTTTCAAAAAAAAAAGTTAGTTAGAAACCAGTTTTTTTTCCATCACCATTTAAGTAACAAGCAAGTCTATGGAAAAACAGCAAAAAAATATGGTTGCCTTTAAAAAATATGATGACGTTATCATTCAGAAGTAAGTGACGTTATAAATGTAATTTTTACGTTATAAGTTGGCAATTGAAAAGATCAAATTGATCTGTCTGAGCGTTTTTCGTGGAAAAATTAAATAACGCATTTATGAATTATGTTACAAATTACATCATCACACTGTATGTAGCTTACTAGCAGTTCTACTTAGCCCAAAAAGTCCACATGCGCCATGTGTGTTGGTCTTTCTTTTGGTATCAACATAAGCCCTTTTAAATGAAGATGTTGACTACAATACTCTGTAGGGAAAAAATGACAACCACATATTTAGGCTAAAATGTTTAGATTCGAAAATATTTTTTTTACCAATATATGTGCCTCACGATTTGTTTATGCATTTTTTTTCAAATTGATTTTCAAAGATAACTAAATATCTAAGAAAAAGTCAACCCCTAGACAATCTGCGTTTAAAAAAAAGTCCCGACGCAGCAAGTGTGTTATGGTATGGTGCATTTTTATAGAAATGATCTGGCACTAAATATTTTTTATAACTTTTCTTTCTTCTAACATAGAAATCAAAATTTTGGTGTACAGTTTACTCTTTATATCGTTAACCCAACTATCCAATTTGGGTACCATACCTTTTTTATTTTTTGAGATAATTTTTTTTCTCGAAAGAAAACTCCAAATTTTCCCGGAAAATCTGGCCGATTCTCCTGGCTAACAAACTTATCCAAGCCACTTACAAAAGAAAGGTACATGCCAAATTTAAACAGAATCCGCCCATTATTTTTTGTTATCGGTGTGATACATACATACATACATACATACATACATACATATATATATATATATATATATATATATATATATATATATATATATATATATATATATATATATATATATATACTAACTATAACAGGATTTATAACACGGCATTTCTGTACTATACAAGGAGAAGGGTTAAGGGCAAAGCCGCAAGGAGACAACATCAGTCATCATCAGTACGGTATAGCCAGGTAAAGATGGGAACACTCTGGATGAAGATGCAAAAATACACGGAGTCACAACAGGCAACCAGTGCACAATTGCAGCAAGATTTGGAAGACCCTCAATCCGAGGGAAACAACCAAAATAGCCACGGAGGCAAAGAAATCACCTGCGTGAGCATCCGGAGCCCAGGAAGTTATATTAACTATAACAGGATTTATAACACGGCATTTCTGTACTATACAAGGAGAAGCGTTAAGGGCAAAGCCGCAAGGAGACAACCGCACACACGTGTTTCAAGCATATTAGCAAATGTTGCTGCAATTGTGCACTGGTTACCTGTTGTGACTCCGTGTATTTTTGCATCTTCATCCAGAGTGTTCCCATATTCACCTGGCTATACCTTACTGATGATATCTAATAAGCTTGAAGCACGTGTATGCAGTTGTCTCCTTGCGGCTTTACCCTTAACCCTTCTCCTTATATATATATATATATATATATATATATATATATATATATATATATATATATATATATATATATATATATATATATAAACACATAAATTGAAACTGACCCCGGATATGGGTTCTAGGGGTCAGAGTTCGCGCTCATTTGCAAATATTTTTTTCAAAATTAAAAAGTCGGGATCTCTCCATTTGTGAACTTTTACCACGAAAATTCACTAAAAGCTAAACGACTAAATGGTTTTTCTTCTTATTACACATCTAGGAAAGAAGCAGCCAGAGAACTCAAGTGATAGTAGTAATGTATCTTATACGAGTACCTATGTAGCTAAATATCATTTCGAGTGGTCACGTGTAATATTTTATATCGCCCATTTGCTTGCATCATGATGTTTAGATTTAATATCATA
Source organism: Tillus elongatus (assembly GCA_964006375.1). NCBI lineage: Eukaryota > Metazoa > Arthropoda > Insecta > Coleoptera > Cleridae > Tillus > Tillus elongatus. The sequence continues at coordinate 44,703,693 of OZ023266.1, forward strand.
AGCCAAGGGTTTACAGTCTAGGTAGAACACTGTGAATGGTCAGCTAAACATATCCTGACAACCGCTATAAAACATTTATCCCCACTCATCACCATATACCATGATCCTAAAGCCACATTACTAACGACATCGCAACAAGGCTTATGTCACACAAACAATACTACAACACGAGGGCTGCCTCACAAAATATCCACTCTCAACTACCTAAGGCGGATTTTGAAGACACCTAGCAAATTAAATAAAAATGATAGGCGTTCTTTAGATCAAATATCATATATATATATATATATATATATATATATATATATATATATATATATATATATATATATATATATATATATATATATATATACGGAGACGTCTCTCATTCAGTAGGTATCCATTTTTGCAATTGTTTTTTAAATAATACAGATCAAATTAGTTATAGCTAAGCTAGGCCCCAAATACAAGTGACATCTCTGTCACACAGTTTTGATAAAACTTGCGATTTATAAGCAGTTCCCTCTTTCTCTAGTGTCGTACCGATGTTGATAGCGGTTACAGAAACCGATAATCTCCTTTTAGTGCACTAGAAGTTGAAGGCAACGTAACTGCTTCCCGACGTTGAGACTCTGTATAAAATATCTGTTGGAGTCTTATGAAGTCTTATGGTAGTGAATTTTCATAAAAATGTTTTTAATAGCAAATATGTGTGTTTTTTTTAAAGGTAGCAGGCATCAACTTTGGTTACCAGTATAACCTATATAGTAAAAACCATGTGCCATGTCTCATCAAAATAACTTTATCGTTTGAAAATGTACAAAGATTTCCGAAAGTAAACTTAAAGTGTTCCCGAAAAAAATCGTTTCTTAGTCAACCTTATAGGTTAATAGCAAATTGAGCTATTAAAATATTAAGCATTTGATCAAAATTCGCTACCATAACGCAAAATGCAATAACATAGGGCGTGTTCGATAAAAAATAATAATTAATCATCAACGACCTATGGGCCAGCCTGTAATTTTGGAAGTATTTTCTTAAGATGTAGCTCAAGACACCCTATAATAAATGTATACATTTTTTTGATATCTTGTATAACAATGGATATATTGAGCTTTATTGATTTTTTTACGATAATTCGACAAAAATTATATACATTAAACAATAAACTCTATAGCTAAGACTACTGCCAAACATCAGAGAAAGGGTCTATTTGAAATGAATTTTCTGAAAATATTTTAGTAAAATGAAGGACAATGACGGTCGAAGCTAAGACTACAGGGTTTGTAAAACATTCTTCTTGAGAGATTTTCTTTCCATAGCCTGTATTAGATTCAAGTTCTTTGCCTAAATGTGGCCAATTTTGACGTTTAAAATCGCCACTTTGACGTTTTGAGGAAACCCCCAATTTATTTTTCTTTAAATGCCTATAACTTTTTTGTCTTTTGACACACTCATAGTTGTATAAACCCGCGTACCAAATTTGGTTGCCTTTACTTTGTTATTTTCGGAGATATAAAACTTTTTCGAAAGGAAACACAAAATTTTCCGGGAAAACCTGGGCCGATTTTCCTGGATAACGAACTTGTCGAAGCCACTTGTAAAAGGAAGGTATTCACCAAATTTAATCAAAATCGGCGCTTTATTTTTTGAGTTCTAGGGGGCCTAATTAGCGCTCATTTGAAGAAATTTTTTCAAAATTCAAAAGTCGGGATCTCCTCATTAGTGATTTTTTTTTAAAGAAAATTCTCTAATAAATACGATCCGTGACTTTGAAATCCGACTCCGACGCCCCATTCTATTCGGCTTTAAATAACACAATTTTGTTGAATCTTAGGTTACCATTTTCTATTATGATTCGTCAATTTTCAACTTACGAATTCAGTGGGATTCATTTTACATTGGTTGACATTCCTAAAAACATAAATATTTTCGAGCACTACCTATTGAAATATTGATACAATGTATCTTGCACAAAGCAGTCATTCGTTACAAAAACCTTGGAAACACGTTAACTTTCAGCATAGTTTATCAACATTTATATTGTTTTGACAGCAGTAGTTTGACAATGGAGGGTGTTTTTTCCAAGGAAAATAAGTTTAATATGCTAAGTTATTACATCTTGTGCCAAAGAAATTCAGTTGAAGCCGGACGTGTGTATTTTACCCGGTATCCGGGAAAACGGCAACCTAGAAAGTGCATCTCAAACGGTTAAAGCAAAAAGTCAGTCAATAAACGGGAGAGACCTGTTAGGTTAACAGTGAACATTATATATATATATATATATATATATATATATATATATATATATATATATATATATATATATATATATATATAGATAATGTTGTCCCCTCGCTTGTTGAGAATCCTGGAACTTCTCTACACGCACAATTGAGACAACTACTGGCATACAAAATTCCACAGTACACATGATGTTATCGAAAGAGAAGTTACATCCATATAAATTGCATATTTGTAAAGGACTTACGCCTGGTTATAAAGACCCGTAGAAAATTTTGTAGTGTATACGAGGCAGTGCGATGCTGATGCCCGATTTCCAAGCAAAATATTCTGGACAGCTAAAAGCACAGTAACCAACAATGGCATTTTTAACCGCCGTGACACATTATTGGTCCCGAGAAAATCCTCGCCTATTAAAGTCTTCTAGGCATCAGTATCGGTTCGAATTTAACATGTGGACTGGAATTCTTGGTGCGAATATAATAGGTCCTTTTATTTATAAAGAGAACCTCAACTCTGAACGTTATTTTCATCTGCTTAGAAATAATGTTGAGAACTATTTAGAAGAACTACCTCTGGCAAGAACCTCCAGTTGTTGGGTTCAACACGACGGCAGCTCTGCCCATAATTCAAGAGATGTAAATGCCTACTTATCTAAACAATTTTCCAATAAATTAATTTCTACACACTCAACAATGTCCTGGCCGGCAAGATCTCCAGATATTACCCCTTTCGACTTATTTCTTTAGGGGTATGTTAAAAACAGAATCTACCAAAATGAAATTTTTAATGAAGAATAATTATGGATTTGCATTACTCATGCGTTTGACAGTATCAGTCCGGAAATGTTGGCCAATGTTCTGGATGAAACGGTGACCAGATGGCACTGTTGCTTAGAAGCAAGTGGGTCGAATTTTTGTTAGTTATTTAGTTATTCGCATATTACTTTAAGTTTTCATATTTATTAAAAACATAACATTAGAATATCTTTCGTTAAATCCCCAAGTTGAACGCAGGGCCGTATTAACATAATTTTAAAATATCAACGATTTGTAGTCCAAAACTCAACAAAACAATTAAGTGTCATATGTTGTTGAAAACAGAATAACAAAAGGCTTTAAAATCCACGTTTAAAAATCCAGGACCGTATTTGAAAAAATTAAGTTGATGAAGGTTTCTCAGATACCAAATGTTTCAAAACATCTAGAAAACACAATAAGATAATTGATTTTTGCGAACGCCGCTTATGAGGCCTCCTCATTGTGCTTTTTTTTCTAATTTGACCGACCTTGTAATCTGTTACGGTTTCCGATATCCTCATGATGTTTATTCTTACGTATATATATATATATATATATATATATATATATATATATATATATATATATATATATATATATATATATATATATATATATATACAACATCACTATTCCTCAGATCAGGTCAGCTCACTAGCTGGTGTTTTCTCAGCCTGATAAATAACATTAACTAACATACATAAGTAGCAGGTTTCTAGATTTTGTATGCAAGCTTATCATAAGGTAAGGTGCATATTTAAGCTTATTATGTATTTTTAACAAATTAAGTTATCAACAGGATGCGAAAGAAATTAAATAGCTTAAATAATGCGATCATTTAAGTCCAACAGTGGCTAACGCAATTGATCGATATGTCGTCCATTTATCTGCTGTACAATCAACCATTCCTACAAATTATACACACCATAATACAGAATTTCTGGGTGAATTGCAGCAATTTGCTCCCTGATCCAGCCATTTAATTCTTCCAGGGTTGTTGGTCGTGTTATAAATACCAAATTGTTTAAATAACCCTACAGCCAGTAATCCGCTGGGCTAAGATCAGGGGATCGTGCAGGCCACATTTTACAAGATGTCTGCTTATACAACGATCTTGAAAAACAGCAGTTAACAATTCTTCGACTGGTCCGCAGGAGTGATCCATCCTGCATAAAAAACATGTTTTCGATTCGTTGGTGTTCGTTTTGTATCCGTGGAATGGCATAATCTCGTAACATTCGCAGGTATCGTTCACCAGTAACAGTTACAGAAGCGGCCTCCCAATTCTAGTCTCCACAAAAATTATGATGCAATGATAAAAGTAACTGTGAAACCACACCAAACGGTGACTCTCTTGTCATGAAGACCTTCCTGCACAATTTCAGTGGATTAGCTGTTGACCATATTCGAGTTTGAATATTAACTCCACCATTTAGAGAGAAATATGCCTCATCTGTCCATAAAATACAGGTTCAATTTACATCTGAGCCAATATTCGTAAAGAAAATCATACCTGATAGGAAAATCTGCATCATTTTATTCAAACAGCAGTTTTAGTTTATAGGGATAGATTTTTAGGATTTTGCGTACAATTTTCCAAACCGTGGTGTACGGCATTTGCAATCGTTTTGATATCGAATTTACACCACTGATTGCTAGCGGATTAGTGTTGGCTGTGTTTTGATTTTCCAGAAGAACTTTTGCAACTTGGACATCACTACTCCTTGGTCTTCCTGAGCCAGGTAAGTTAGTTACAGACCCTGTTCTATCAAATTAGCTTTATCAAATTACGGTAGGTTTCATTTGATAAGGGCCTGTTCTCAAACCCATTACCGTAGAAAATCTACGTAATTCAGCAGTGTAATTTCTACCATAAGCGTAATAGCATTGTACTAAACAAATTCCTGCTCGTTGATCCATAAGTTTAAATACGTTTACCTGAGTTCTATTTTGAGAACAATTCTATAAATTGCGATAATTATATTTGACATTTGTCTCAGTAGTTGACACGACAACTCCTGTGTTTTCCATAGATAAATGTAGTAAAATCCAATTATTGAAGCCACTAGATTCCATTAAATTTTTGATACTCGCTTCGTTTCTTAAAATTGTATAAGACTTAACCCCTTACTTTATGATGGCACCAAATCTGTGCATTAAAGTGTTGCTTTTGCTTTATCCAGAGATCGATTAACCACTAAATCACCCATATTAATTAATATAATCACTATATTTACAAAAACAACCAACCATTAGTTCCTTATATTATCAAGCATAACCAGTTTAACATATTCATTCAATTCATTGACTCCATGCCGGATTAAAACACTACATTGGTCATACGGACCAGAACAAGATAAGACAGAAAGAATAAACTAAGTTTTTACTATATGTGACAGCTAGTCTACTCCAGCTTTAAAGAAATAGATACACGGAGAGAGAGAGAGAGAGAGAGAGAGAGAGAGAGAGAGAGAGAGAGAGAGAGAAAATTTCTAGACTAATAAACATCATCATTAGCTACAAATGCATTGGATTTTTATTACAGCGAGAAGGCTGAAAAATTTATTTGTTTTTCAAGTTTTCTAGAGCAACTGCTATTTACTTTTACAAGCTATAAATAGCTCAAATGGAAATAATTATTTATTCAGGATTTTATTTACGTGCGGATTGATGAGATATCGACAACGATTTGAAAAGGCTTTGTCAGGACAAATTTGTATTTGACTTTATTTTTAATTTTTAATGTTTAAATAAAAAAACTATAAATAAAGAACCGTTAAAAACTGCACAAAATGATGCAATACATGGCGAAATTCTTATTACACAAGGAAATACTGATATTTAGTTAGCCTGGAAACTTTCCAGTAAACAATATCAAGTTTAAATGATATGCCAACAGGTATGATGTTTTATAAATAAGCAGTAAAAGTTTGACATGCAAATGCTGAATAATAACAAAACTGTGTTTTGTTATAAGTATTTATAACGGCATGTATAAGAAAAATTTAGATTTTAATAAAAAGAGTTTCGGTCAGCCTTTAAGTGTTTACTTTTTAAGGGTTATTAACTGGTAAATAACTGTTTTTTGATATTATTAAAAGACCTAGGGTGATCAATGTCCTTTGTAGCCCACTATTAAAAACTGGGTGCGAAATATCGGATGAGAACGATCAGATGTCAAAGATGAGAAGATGCGCACTGAGCTAGAAGACGCAATAATATGAACACTCAAGGAAACATTGATTTGTCCATGCAATGATTTTAGAAGCTCGATGAATTGGGCTGAAACGTATATCAAAAACATTTAACATTTTCTATAAACGCGTGTTTCACATTTTTCGTGACAACTTGAGAATAAGAAAGCTTTCGACAAAATGGATTCTGAAATGCCCCAACGCTGATCAGAGGAGCGCTCGCTGACAATGTTAAATAAAATGTGTCACCGTCACGACGATTCCTCAAACTTTTTTGTTCGCTCGGTCACTAGACATAAAACGTAGGTCCATCACTATGATTCGTAGACTGAACAGCAATCGAAAAAATGGAAGCATTCACGACCCAAAAAAATTCTGTATTCTGCGAAAAGGATGGGATAATTCTGAAGTAAGGTAGAACATTCTCGTAGCATACTACAGTGAGTTGCTGACTGAATTACGCAAAAAATACTGGCAAAACGCCGCGGAAACTGACCAAAGGTAAGCTTTTGTTGCAAAACAAGGCCACTGCTCAAAATTCGTCAGTCGCACTCCAAACAATTGATAAGATTGGTTCTGAATTGGTCCGTCACCCAACATAATCTCCGGATTTAGCACCATTAGACTATTATTCATTCCCAAAGCTCAAAAAACACTTGAAAGGTAAAAGGTAAAACAAAAATTTGCAAATTTCAATTGTAAGGGCAATAATTTCAATCTGTCATAGGTTTGCTATTCTCGTTATAACCACCACATAAACAGGCTTCATTTGTTTATCGGTTGCTACGAATATAAGCCATAAGCACTTTTGATAAATGTAGTCACATATCTTAGCACACTAAATTGTCCGAAATTGTCATTCGAACAGCATATTTCTTTTTTAGTGAATTTTCATAGAAAAAATTTACTAACTGGGAGATCCCGAATTTTGAAGTTTGAAAAAATTTTCGCAAATGAGCACGAACTAGGACCGCTAAAACCCATATCCGGGGTCAGTTTCAATTTATATATATATATATATATATATATATATATATATATATATATATATATATATATATATATAAATTGAAACTGACTATATATATATATATATATATATATATATATATATATATATATATATATATATATATATATATATATATAAATTGAAACTGACCCCGGATATGGGATATATATATATATATATATATATATATATATATATATATATATATATATATATATATATATAAGACATACTTGGTTCTCGGGTTGAGCATCGTCCAGAATTTATGAAAACTCGACGTTTCGGCTCCCATTTTGGAGCCATTTTCAAGAGGTTAAGGAAATATGTAAGGACATGAACTCTAAGGTCTCAATCTGCCTACTCCTTATAGCGGTGGACAAAGGTGGGTTGGGTTCTTGTACCTAGATTACGGGGCCACAATCTGGCTACTTCCCACATCTCACGGAGATCGTCTCTAAGGTCTCAATCTGCCTACTCCTTATAGCGGTGGACAAAGGTGGGTTGGGTTCTTGTACCTAGATTACGGGGCCACAATCTGGCTACTTCCCACATCTCACCGGAGATCGTCTCTAAGGTCTCAGTGTGTTCAACTCCAGGCCTAAGAGAAATCTGGCGTAAAGTTGAACATACTGAGACCTTAGAGACGATCTCCGGCGAGATTTGGGGTGTAGGCAGATTGGGGCCTCGTAATCGAGCTACACCAACCCAGCCCACCTTTGTCCACCGCTCTGAGGAGTAGGCAAATTGAGGCCTTAGAGTTCATGTCCTTACATATTTCCTTTACCTCTTGAAAATGGCTCCAAAACAGGAACCGAAACGTCGCGTTTTAATACATTTTGGACGCGGTTCAACCCGAGACCCAAGGATGTCATCACATTACAGACCGTATATATATATATATATATATATATATATATATATATATATATATATATATATATATATATATATATATATATATATATATATATATATATATATATATATATATATCACCCCGATAACTCAAAAAATAATGGGGAGATTTTAATAAAATTTGGCATATACCTTCCTTTTGTCCTTTTGTAATTAGCTTGGATAAGTGTGTTAGCCAGGAAAATCGGACCAGGTTTTCCGGAGAAAAAAATTTTTTATTCGAAAAAGTCTTTTTCTCAAAAAATAGAAAAGCTATGGTAACCAAATTTGGTAGGTAGGTTTATGATATAAAAGGTAAACTATACCCCAAATTTATACTTCTATGTTACAAGAAAAAAGTTATAAAAAATATTTAGTGCCAGATCATTTCTATGAAAATTCACTACCATAACGCACCTGCTGCGTTCAGACTGTTTCATCTGATGAACTAAAAAAAATAATTACAGTGAAAAGTACCGTGAGTCTATTTATATGCCGCAAGTTTATATAATGAAAAACGTTCTCTTGTACATTTAGTTTTTTATTCGGGCTAAACATTAAATTTGACTTAAACGACGGTGATATCTGAAAAAATATATACAGAATTAAAGTAATAAGGACCTCATATATCTGATCTGTCTCATGCTCCCCTAAAGTAATATAGCATTACCCTCTTTGTTCCTTGTGTCTTTATTCCTCTATTAATTTCCTGAGATCTGTTATCCGAAGAAAACCCCTTGCCCGGTACAAGACAACGTTTCCCTTTATCTTCCATATAACGTCTTATTTTGTATTATTTAAGTTGGTGGTATCAGGGCGGTATATGGGGGAGGACGGCACATGCGAAAGGTTCTTCTCTGTTAATAAACTGAGCTGTAGGTATCTTAATTAAATCAAAACAACATGGCCACGTGGAACAGAAATTAATTTAGAGCCGTGTGTCGAATGAGAGCGCCCTTCGGTGATGCACCGACTGAGCGCCCGCGCCGCTTTAGCTGAAACAAGGGGTTTTGCTGCTGTTGTAGCCCCGGTGCTTTTAAAGAAACGACACCGACAGGAAGGCTCGTACAGCGCTTCAAAAGGAAAAAGCACCATAGCTCGCTCAACCTGCCGTCTGGTAGCTGCTATAAACCTGCTACAGAGCTCAAACGAAAAAATAACAAAAGAGTAATTAATTTAGAAGCATGCTGTTATTATAGAGGGTAAAGCCTGGTAAGGATAGATGTAGTCCATTCCTTTTGTTACAATTTCTACAGCATATTACTAAAATTATTAAAATACTATCTCATACTAAGAAAACGTTTTCTAGAAAGGAGTCTACGTAATACAACCTGGTTAAATATTTTATTACGACAGTAACCATAATATTTTTTTAGTCTATATACAGGTGCTTTCCCGGGGTTTTTATGAAGAAAAGTTCATATAATGCTCAAAAATGTCTCATCTCCAAAATACAGGATGTTGATGGTTTTTACTTCTCTTAAAAACGTATTCTTTTTCTATGACTCTGGACACTAACGCAAAATTTGTTTCAGTATATATATACATACATACATACATACATACATATACATATACATATATATACAGGGTGTTTACGGAAATCGGGAACAATAGCTATCTTCGTTATTATTTGAGCTACAAAGTCGGTTAAATGGGCAAAGTTGACCAAATGGACACCCCACTTCTGAATATGTCACGGATACCTAGATTGCACAACAACTGTCAAATCTGTTGACATAACCTCATTTTTTTTAAATGGAACGATACGAATATTTTGCGTTCAATCTACTCAGGGCAAGCCATTCTATACGTACACATAATAGTCTTTCCATCTTAATATAATATTCCGAAGATAACTTGATCCCAAATGTTGCCAATTGTAGGTGTTTACGAAAATCGGGAACAATAGCTATCTTCGTTATTATTTGAGCTACGAAGTCGGTTAAATAGACAAAGTTGACCGACTGGACACCCCGCTTCCGAATATGTCAGGGACATCTAGATTGCACAACAACTGTCAAATCTGTTGACATAACCTCACTTTTTTTAAATGGAACAATATGAATATTTCCTGTTCAATCAACTCAGGGCAAGCCATTTTATACGTACACATAATAGTCTTTCCATCCCAGTACAATATTCCGAAGATAACTTGATCCCAAACGTTGCCAATGGTAGGTGTTTACGGAAATCGGGAACAATAGCTATCTTCGTTATTATTTGAGCTACAAAGTCGGTTAAATGGGCAAAGTTAACCAACTGGACACCCCGCTTCTGAAGATGATCTAGATTTCGCAACAACTGTCAAATCTGTTGACATAACCTCATTTTTTTTTTAATGGAACGATACGAATATTTTGCATTCAATCGACTCAGGGCAAGCCATTCTATATGTACCCATAATAGTCTTTCCATCTTAATATAATATTCCGAAGATAACTTGATCTCAAACGTAGGCAATTGTAGGTGTTTACGAAAATCGGGAACAATAGCTATCTACGTTATTATTTGAGCTATAAAGTCGGTTAAATAGGCAAAGTTGACCAACTGGACACCCCGCTTCTGAATATGTCACGGAAATCTAGATTGCACAACAACTGTGAAATCTTTTGACATAACCTAAATTTTTTTAAATGGAACAATATGAATATTTTGCATTCAATCGACTCAGGGCAAGCAATTTCATACGTACACGTAATAGTCTTTCCATCACAGTAGAATATTCCGAAGATAACTTGATCCCAAACGTTGCCAATTGTAGGAGTTTACCGAAATCCGGAACAATAACTATCTTCGTTATTATTTGAGCTACGAAGTCGGTAAAATAGGTAAAGTTGACCAACTGGATACCCCGCTTCTGAATATGTCACGGATATCTAGATTGCACAACAACTGTCAAATCTGTTGACATAACCTCAATTTTTTTAAATGGAACGATATGAATATTTTGCGTTCAATCGACTCAGGGTGAGCCACTGTACAAATACACATGTATATGTAAAACTAAATTTTATTTCCTAAAAACGAATAAATAATTACAAATCTTGCTCAAAATGTCAACCGTTATGATTCAGGCATAATATTGCTCTCTTCAATATATTGGACTGTATTCTTTGAAGGGTCTGTACAGAAATTCTGCTGACTGCATTCCTGATTTTTACCTTCAATTCGTCCAGACTATCCACTCTTGATGCGTAAACATCGTCCTTTATTGTACCCCATATTGAAAAGTCCAATGGGGTCAAATCGGGCGATCTTGGCGGCCATTCACCTCCATGGCCAATCCGATTTCCGTAAACACCTACAATTGGCAACGTTTGTAATCAAGTTATCTTCGGAATATTGTACTGGGATGGAAAGACTATTATGTGTACATATAGAATGGCTTGCCCTGAGTCGATTGAATGCCAAATATTTATATCGTTCCATTTTAAAAAAATGGGGTTATGTCAACAGATTTAACAGTTGTTGTGCAATCTAGATATCCGTGACATATTCAGAAGCAGGGTGTCTAGTTGGTCAACTTTGTCTATTTAACCGACTTCGTAGCTCCAATAATAACGAAGATAGCTATTGTTCCCGATTTCCGTAAACACCTACAATTGGCAACGTTTGTGATCAAGTTATCTTTGGAATATTGCACTGGGATGGAAAGACTATTATGTGTTCATATATAATGGCTTGCTCTGAGTCGATTGAACGCAAAATATTCGTATCATTCCATTTAAAAAAGTTGAGGTTATGTCAACAGATTTGACAGTTGTTGTGCAATCTAGATATCCGTGACATATTCAGAAGCGGGTTGTCCAGCCGGTCAATTTTGCCCATTTAACTGACTTTGTAGCTCAAATAATAACGAAGATAACTATTGTTCCCGATTTCCGTAAACACCTACAATTGGCAACGTTTGTGATCAAGTTATCTTCGGAATATTGTACTGGGATAAAAAGACTATTATGTGTACGTATAGAATGGCTTGCCCTGAGTCGATTGAATACAAAATATTTATATCGTTCCATTTAAAAAAATTGAGGTTATGTCAACAGATTTAACAGTTGCTGTGCAATCTAGATATCCGTGACATATTCAGAAGCAGGGTGTCCAGTTGGTCAACTTTGTCTATTTAACCGACTTCGTAGCTCCAATAATAACGAAGATAGCTATTGTTCCCGATTTCCGTAAACACCTACAATTGGCAACGTTTGTGATCAAGTTATCTTTGGAATATTGCACTGGGATGGAAAGACTATTATGGGTACATATAGAATGGCTTGCCCTGAGTCGATTGAACGCAAAATATTCGTATCATTCCATTTAAAAAAGTTGAGGTTATGTCAACAGATTTGACAGTTGTTGTGCAATCTAGATATCCGTGACATATTCAGAAGCGGGTTGTCCAGCCAGTCAATTTTGCCCATTTAACTGACTTTGTAGCTCAAATAATAACGAAGATAACTATTGTTCCCGATTTCCGTAAACACCTACAATTGGCAACGTTTGTGATCAAGTTATCTTCGGAATATTGTACTGGAATAAAAAGACTATTATGTGTACGTATAGAATGGCTTGCCCTGAGTCGATTGAATACAAAATATTCATATCGTTCTATTTAAAAAAATTGAGGTTATGTCAACAGATTTAACAGTTGCTGTGCAATCTAGATATCCGTGACATATTCAGAAGCGGTGTGTCCAGTTGGTCAACTTTGCCCATTTTACCGACTTCGTAGCTTAAATAATAACGAAGATAGCTATTGTTCCCGATTCCCGTAAACACCTACAATTGGCAACGTTTGGGATCAAGTTATCTTCGGAATATTGTACTGGGATGGAAAGACTATTATGTGTACATATAGAATGGCTTGCCCTGAGTCGATTGAATGCCAAATATTCATATCGTTCCATTTAAAAAAATTGGGGTTATGTCAACAGATTTGACAGTTCTTGTGCAATCTAGATATCCGTGACATATTCAGAAGCGGGGTGTCTAGTTGGTCAACTTTTTCCATTTAACTGACTTCGTAGCTCAAATAATAACGAAGATAGCTATTGTTCCCGATTTCCGTAAACACCCTTATATATATATATATATATATATATATATATATATATATATATATATATATATATATAGATAATCTTTTAAAAATCATTAACATGGTGGAACCGCTATGAACAAGTTCTAAACCGTTAACACAAAATATATGTTAACAATGACCGGCAGTGGCCTCGTCGCGTAATTTGATTCCCTGCACGACTAAGAAATCCAAAATGTTTTATTGAAAATTACTTATCGAATTATATTTAATAAATTTCCAATACAGTCGCATTTTCTTTCTAAACTAAGCTGCAACTCAAAAATGCTATGAGACATCTTAAGAAAAAATACTGACAAAATTAAAAATATAAGTGACCCACGTATGAGTATGAGGATCGAACATTTGATGGTACATTTCTTTCGATCTGTTTTAGTGAATTTACTTTTTAAAAAAAATCACTAATGAGGAGATCCCCTTTTGAAAAAATTTCTTCAAATGACCGGGAACTAGGCCCCCTAAAACCCATATTCAGGGTCAGTTTCAATTATATATATATATATATATATATATATATATATATATATATATATATATATATATATATATATATATATATATATATATATATATGTATGTATGTATGTATGTATGTATGTATGTATCACACCGATAACTCAAAAAATAATGGTCCGACTTGGATCAAATTTGGCACATACCTTCCTTTGGATCGTGGCTTCTTGGATAAGTTCGTTAATCAGAAAAATCGGCCCAGGTCTTCCCGGAAAATGTTGTGTTTTCTTTTGAAAAAATTTTATATCTTCGGAAATAACAAAGTAAGGACAACTAAATTTGGTACGATGCTTTCCGTCATAAAGAGTATCCTATGTAGAAAATCTCAGATCTCTATCTTGAAAGAGAAAAAAAGGTAGAGGTACATTAATTTTTAATTAACTAAGTCTGATCCAAGAAAGTTAAAACGTCAAAATTGATTGATCAGAATGTGAGTGAAAAATACTACACGAAATGACTAACAAGCTCGTAGATATCTGTCAAAGTCTTTATTTTCCATGATTTCGTTAAAATATGAGCAAAAAATCCATTGTATATCAAAATGGTTTTGTGTAAATTGTAAAACGTTGAACAATTAACATGTAGTATGCGATATACCTGCTAGTAAATACATGTCGAGCGTAGCTCAGTGGGCTAAATCCCTGTACTTTTTTTATCAATTTTTTTAGTCTCATTTCACTTTACAGTTATCTAATCAGATTGTTGTTATTCCGATAAATTTTTGAGCGAGTTTTTGTATAAAAAATAATTTGATAAAGAGGAGAAAGATTTGAGACTTAATTCAATTTGAATAGCATATCTGGTTGTTTGTTCTTGCCCCAACTTAGTGAAACCGTTCCATATTTAATACAGTCGTAGACTTTTCCCGTGGCTTTACAAGTGCTTGTTTTAGTGAATTTTCGTATAAAAAAATCAATAGCGAGAAGATCCCGACTTTTGAATTGAGAATTTTTTTTCAAATGAGCACGAACTAGGCCCCATATCCAGGGCCAGTTTCAATTATATATATATATATATATATATATATATATATATATATATATATATATATATATATATATATATATATATATATATATAGGGTGAACAATTTACCAAAACTTAGGTCTGTAAGTTTAAAGACAAAAAAGTTAGCGGCATTTAAAGAAAAACATAATGCGGTTTTCCTCAAAACGTAAAAAGTTGCAATTTGAAACGTCAAACATGGCACCATTTAGGCAAAGAACCTGAAAGAAATAGGGATTATGTAAAGAGTGTTCTGCAAACCTTTAACTTTCAGCTTCAACCATCATTGCCCTTCGTTTTACTAAAATATTTCCAGAAACTTCATTTGAAATAGACTCTTTCTCTGATGCTTTGGCAGTAGATTTAGTTAAGTTTATGGTTTAACGGTCTATAATTTTTAGCTAATTTTCGTACAAAAAAGTTCGTTAATGAGGAGACCGCGGATTTTGAATTCTAAAAAGATTTCTTCAAATAAGCGCAAACTAAGCCCCGTAGAATACATATACGGGTTTACTTTCTGTTTACATATATACAGCTTGACTCATTTCTACAGTAAACCTCAATATAATTGTTATGGTGCAAGATACGAGAAAAAATTGTATGCATTACCTATAGGATGTCTTGAGCTGCATCTTGTAAAATTATTTTGACAATCACAGGCTGGCCCATAAGTCGTTGGTGATACCTACAAATTTTTTTTTGAACATTCCTTATTGCATTTTTCATCGAAATATGATGCATGTCAGTAAAACAATCGAGACGCAGTAAGTGCGTTTTGGTAGCGAATTTTCATTAAACGCTTCAAAATTCATTAACGCAATTTGCTATTAACCTAAGGTTCGTCAGCTAGGAAAGTTTATTTTGATAAAATATGGTATATTGTTCCTACTATATAGCTTATATCGGTTACCAAATTGATGCCTGCTTACACTAAAGAGACAAATTTGCCATTAAAAACATTTTAATAAAAATTCACTTCCAAAACGCACTTGCTGCGTCCATACAGGAACCTAGCTCCTGTGCTCCTCTTCAGGCCACTCCTTCCACGCACACATAGCAATACCTTTTATCATATTTTCCGCTATGTAATCCACAGTTGTATACCCAGAGCTAACGCTTATAAAATACTAAATTCGTCGGAATGCATGACAGACGTAGTGTTTTTTCCAAATCGAAAGTAAAGCACTCAAATTCATCATTTTCTTTAATTAGCTTAAATTCTTGTCTTCTGAGTGTCTGAGCATCTTGCGACTCACTAAACTGTCAAGCTTTTCAAGGTTATGTGCAGAAAGCTACCAAATCACTTAGTTGCTTAAACGCCTGGCAATCGAAAACAACCAAGTGGGCTGGCATCTTTCTGCAAATTATGCGTTATTAAAAAATTGATACATGCGTTGGAAGAGTAGGTATTTTATAAGGTTTTAATATTGTCGTATGTGTTTCTGCAAATCAGAAAATTGGTTATACCAGTTCTAATAGTTTTTTGGCCCAATTTCATAGAATTGTGGGTTGGTAGGTTTTTGCATAACTGCGTCCAATTAATGAACTGTACTAAAAATAGTTGTATTAATGTTAAAAGTTGATTATGTCATGGGTGCGTATAAATAAATTCAATTTCCTCTTGTCTGAAGATGCCGTAAAGGACGAAACTGGTTGCAGCGACGAAAACTAGCATTAGTGAAGCTAAAGAAAAAGTAGTATCTGTATTCAGTATGGAACGGTTTTGTCAATAAGTGCAAAAACGGTTAATGAATTTAAAGGGGGTTAATAAGACCTACGTTCGCGTCTAGAATCGACTGAGACTACACAGGCTCTTAATAAAGTGACACTGAATATTAAGCAAGTGCGTATTTTAGTTGTTTTTGTTTAAACTACAATTACAACACCGGCAATGAAGCAGCAATTAATTATTAATAGATTGAGCTGGGCATCGCGATGACTCTTTTATGGGTGAACATAAAGGCCGATGGGGAATGCCAGGCACGTATAATTTCACAGTTATGTCCTGCCGTAACGATCAAAGTTTTCTAATCCTCGGATTAAAAACATTATAACCATCTACCCGAAATATTTAGCCAATCAGACATAAAAAGATGTATATCAACAATTTAATACGCTATAGAGCAGTGATAATGTACCAAGGTGAACATAAAAGTCCTACCTTAATTAGCACCGTCCTCATCATGCCCCTACCGTAAACAAGAAATCACGTGAAAAGCTACAGGGTGCTTGCTAAATAATATAGCACAGAGTAAGATAAGCTTGCAAGTCTTATGCGATTACCACAGAGCCACAGAATCAAAGATCACATTGTTTACGAAAGTGAATTTTCGCTAGTTGTTAATGAAGAAGCATCTTGCATAAATAAAAATAACAAAACACGGTAAAATTTAAGAACACACCTACTATGTTAGGTTACATTAATAAAATTATAAAAACAAGTTGACTTTACAGAGACTAATATAATATAACAAATTGATTAGTTATCATAGATTTATAGAAAATTGAGTTAGAGGCATTTATTTTTTAGTGAATTTTGGTAGAATATATATATATATATATATATATATATATATATATATATATATATATATATATATATATATATATATATATTGTGTGTGTGTGTGTGTTCTTTTTTTGTCACACCGATAAATAATAGAACCGATTTTGATCAAATTTGGGGAGTGTGTTTCTTTTGCAAGTTCCATTCCATCGACTCCCTTGTGCACAAAATATTATAGAGGCAACCATAGTTTCATCCCCAGTGACAATTGTCCTCAACACGTCCACGGGGTTTTCTCCACAGAGGTCCAAAAAGGATCGGGCACATTCAACACAACGCTGGCGCTGAACTACGGAAAAATGTTTGGGGACCCACCTTGCACTAACTTTATTCATGACTAAATGTGCGTAGAGGATTCGGCGAACGCTTGTATCCGAAAGCCTCGATATTTTAGATAATTCTTTCATTTTCAAGCGTCGATCGCTTAATACGAGATCATCAACAAGGGAAATCTTGTTCGTCACCACTTCCACACCGTCCTTCCTGTTCTTACGTCATCTTGTAAGGATTCCTGCTCCATTCTAAGCCGTTTTGGCCAATCTTTGGTGAATCTGCTAATAGATAAAGTTTGCTACCATACATCCACGGTAACACTCATTTTACCTTTTGTTATCTCATTTCCCGAGTTATTAGTATTTAAAGTTCCTTACGCATTACACAGTTTTTTAACAATTTTCCAGTACGGTCCTGTCCCACGGCAACTCTTTCCCTCCTAAACATTACAGTTGACATAAAGTTCACATTGACTTTGGGAATCCCTAGAATATTCTAGACACATGTACCGTCGGCCTGTTTATTACTTCGCTTTCAGTATGCCGCTAGCACGTGTATGCCTTAAGACGGTTTCTTATATATCCATATGTTCGCGGACGTTATTTCTGAAATTGTGCATTAATTGCCTTATTCAGTTAATGACCATTAGTGTTGTAGTGGTCTAATGTGCATGTGTGGCCTGTGGCATGTAATTTGTTTTCTACATTGAGGAAAATGCGACGTCGCAGGCCCTGAAAATACAAGGTCGAAAGTTGTCTACGCAAAAGACCGGACCTACCTCATATGCTTGAGATGCAAAAGGTAAGTGTTATGTAAATTTTATGTTCTCTTTTTTAAATTTCGGTCATTTGGCAGTATCGGCTATGGTATGTTTTCTTTTCGCTTTACATACTTGGGTACTCATATTGTTACATGGGTTTTCTTTCCTGTAGCATTCCATTTGTAAAAAATGGGGGCGGGGGTGTTGTCTGCTTCGTCGTGGAGATTGTCCTTCCCCCTCACGCTTGCGTACAGTCACCCTCATTGCATAAACCACGAGAAAATTTCTTGTTAATACCCCCCAAGGAAGTTACGGGTCCTGGTACGAATAGGGGTGCTGTGCGAGGTGGTCTGGGTTTGGGGGGGTTTGGCTTCAGGATGTGAAAAAGTCAGCTTTCAAGCCATTTTCTTCGCATTTTCTGCTAATATTTCCTTTTCACTACCTACCCCGCCCAGCACCACTGTTCACTCCTGGTCCCGTAACTTCCGTGGGGGTTGTGAACAAGAAATTTTTCACGTGGTTTGTGCATCCAGGGGGGATCCTAGGCATGTTTTAGAAAAGAAAAAAATGAAAAGCGTTCGGGAGTTAATCTTCAAATTTACCCAATCTTTTACTACAGAATAATACGGAGAATTTCCCCCGTATACTCCATACAGACGATCTTTGATGTTTTGAGGTGGAAAACTTCTCAAGTAAGCAATTTCATAACAGGTCTATACTCAATTATCGTGACTTCTGAGATCGTGATGAAGAAGTGTCAGTTATAAGGAAACTAACCGATATAAAATCCATTTTGTTTTTTCCAAGACTAATAAGACTTAAACTAATGTCTTACCAAATCTTGACACGCTGTGATACTCTGGATGTGCCAGGCAGAAAAATTTTGGCGCCTAACTCGTACATATATTTTGACAATACACTATAATTGAAACAAAAATAATCCAAGAAAATAATGACCGTAAAATGATAACTAATAATTAAATAATTATTGAAAAAGCAAAATTTATGTGAAAACTTACGTCTTTTGACATGTAGATAACAAAAATCAATTTAATATCACTAATTATATGTAATTATAATCTTCGATCAAACTTATTAAACCGTCATATTTAAAAACTCATGATTCCATCAACTATTTACAATTACTTAAGCAGTAATTTAGGCCAAATTACGAAATCTAATAAACGATCATCAGTCAGTGTAATCACACGAGCGTGGACTATCAACACTGTCAACTGAAAAATAAGTTCCAAACGTAGCTTTCTCTTGTGTAACTCGAAAAACACAGACAGGTAGGTATTCTGTTCCCAGCATCATCATCTGAACATCCACCTGATGGTTAACACTGCGAGAAACGTAGCGATAAGCGGTAAGATTGTGGACAAGAAGTCAAGGACACGTTTACAATGTTGCCACATCATGAATATATGCATTCAAATGCTGCTTACCTAGTGGAGAAATAACTGACAAACAAAAGAAAATCAACGAGTTTTAGAAGAGAGAAAGCCGAAAAAACTTTGTTAGCTTACCATTTGAACCTCAAATTACGAGGGGTCTAGATAGCATTTTTAAGAAGGCCAATTTGCAAGTAACATTTTTGACAAAAATACTTTAAAATACTTATTAGGTAATCAACAAGACAAGGATAGTACGGCCAAAATGTCGGGAATTTGTGAAATACATTTGTGATCTTAGATACGTCGGACAAACAAAAATATCTATTGGAATTAGATTCAAAGAACATTTAGCAGAATTAAGAGATGGTGTACTATAGATAGATCTTCCATCGCCCGACATATTTGGGATAATAATCTCCACGTTAACGAGAAGAATCTAAAATTAATAAAAAATGTTAAGACAACCAGAGCAGCTAAACGCCTTCGAAAGTATATATATATATATATATATATATATATATATATATATATATATATATATATATATATATATATATATATATATATATATATATATATATATATATATATATATATATATATATATATATCTATTGCTATTTAGAGCAATAATAAAAAAATGTATAAATCTTGCCACCTATGGGCAGTCTCCTGGTAGATTGCTTTATAAAATAAATACCGGCAGAAGCACGTCCGATAGATAATCAAAGAATACAGATCTTTCCGCCAAACGAAATATGTTAATTTTGATGCCGTTGAACCTCCCTCAATCGTTAGTGACCGACTACTTGCAGAAGAAGATATTTAGAATTGGTCATCCTCTGATAACGCTAACTTGATTAGTGAAACGATCGTCAGGTTTTTTTATATCCAAGTGCTCATCACAGGTTCCAATATTCACTTTATATAAACACAGATCTTCTCATAAGAATTTTTAACACATTCAACAGCAGCTATGGTTGGCTACACATCTAGTAACCCACCAAGTGAGTTCGACCACGACAAAACAGCCCGCAAATTGAATTATTTTACAAGCTTAAACTATAATGTTGCAACTCGAGTTCGCAGTGGAGGGACTGTAATGGAGGACTTACAATATAACCTATGATATTGCATTCTCCATAAACAACAAAGCTATGGCAACCATATTTGGTACGCGGGTTTCTATTATATAATGTATACTATATACCAACATCTAGACCCCTAAGTTACAAGGAAAAAAGTTAAGCATTTAATAATTTTTTAGTCTTTTATTAGGTTATGTGATTAGATTACCTTATACCAACAAATTCTTTAGCGAATTTTTGTAGAAGAAATTCACCAATGAGGAAATGAGGAATTTTAACACTTTTAATTTAATTTTAATAGCAGATCAGATTGTTTTGCCCTAGTTTGACGAAATCTTTCCATACTCAATACAGACAAAGAGACTTTTTATGTGGTTTCATAACTGCTTGTTTTCTTATTTGCAACTGGTTTCACCTTTTACAGTCTCGTCAGGCAGAAGAAAATATGCTTCGTAAAGCCACAGAACTTTTTTCTATGTCTCTATTTACATTAGGTCAGGAAAAACCAGGAGGACTTTACATTTATGGTCCAGACATTCAAAGAGTGCTTATAGTCGTAAGGGTGATGTAGGCTCTCTTGACTATAATTCGTTAGTGCAGATGAAACGTTTTACGTAGAAATAAATATTTGTGCTAATTTACGCAAGAAGATTTTATAACGACAAACAAAAAACTTACATTGGCAACGGTGGAAAGACCAGGAGGATTTTACATTTATGGTCCAGACATTCAAATAATGGTTACAGTCGTAAGCATGATGCAGGCTCTCTTGACTATAGTTCATTAATGCAGATGAAACGTTTTACGTAGAAATATTTGTTTGAAATTGCGTAAGAAGATGTTCCAGCCATTCAAATAATGCTTATAGTCGGAAGCATGATGCAGGCTCTCTTGACTGTAGTTCGTTAATGCAGATGAAACGTTTTACGTAGAAATATTTGTTTTAAATTGCGTAAGAAGAGTTTATAACGACAACAAAAAAGTTACATTGGCAACGGTGAAAAGACCAGGAGGATTTTACATTTATGGTCAAGACGTAATGCTCATAGTCGTAAGCATTATGCAGGCTCTCTTGACTATAGTTCGTTAATGCAGATGAAAAGTTTTGCATAGAAATTATATTTGTTTGAAATTGCGTAAGAAGAGTTTATCACGATAACAAAAAAGTTACATTGGCTCTCTTGATTATTATAGTTCATTAATGAAGATAAAAGTTTAACATAGAATTTTTATGTATTTAAAATTGAGTAGAATGAGGTTATACCGACAGCCAAAAAAGTAACAGAGGCAACGGTGGATAAACCAAAGCGGCTTTAAATTTATGGTCACGACAATCAAATAATGCTTATGCGGTCTTCAGTACGTAAATAACCCTAGGTCGTCGCTGCTGATAAAAGTAAAAGTCTTTTATAATCTCTGTGGTATTGGCCTGCATATTTATACGACGTACAGACAGGTTTGCAGAGACGAGGTCATCATTCTGGTCGGTAAAGCCAATAAGATAAAGAAGAATCAGAATATTCAACAAATCGTTATCCGGTGTTGTCAAATTTGAATTAGATTTAATTTAGAGACGGTCACCATCAAGTCAAATAATCTAAAAGCACTCATAGATGGATCGATTCAACCTCGAAATAGAATTGGAACATCTAATTTTACATAAAAAGTCTGGACCCAGCAAATGCATTATCGCAACAAATTTTCCTAAGAATTAGTTTTTTCCATAAAACAAAATTGTTAGTTAAGTACGAGGGTCGAACAACAAATACCCGTGTTAGAAATGAAGACGAAGGTTTTTCACAGTAATTTTTTAACGTAATCCTCTCTTAGGTCCATTCACTGTCCCCAACGTTTCTTCCGTTTCTTGAACCCACTCGGGTGAGTATGGTGGGTGCGGCAGTAATTCGTAGCGCAGTTCATTGCAATTTGGCCGCGACAATTCCGGATAAATGTACTGGTACGTTATCGTGGTGAAACATCACGTTTTTTCTTCGTCAAATGGGGCCGTGTCTCCTTTAATTTCTTATCGGATCAGTCCAATAATTTAGTGTAACACTGCCCCGTGATCATTTACCCTTTCTGCCAAAAGTCCATGAAAATTATTCCCTTTGAATCCCACAAGAATCGCTTCCATGATCTCTCCGGCTGATTGGATCGTCTTGCCTTCTTCGGAGCAGATTCACCCGAAAAAATCCATTGTTATGACTGTCGCTTGGTCTTTGGCGTGTAAAACTGTATCCACGTTTCATCAACGTTGACGACTTGACGTAAAAACTCCCGCAAGCTTCGGTTAAAGATGTCCAAACACTGCTTCAACATTGGCATCCTTTTTCGGTTGTTGTCAACCGTGAGTAATCGCGGCACACATCGAGCCGAAACCCTTCTCATGCTTAACTTATGTAAAACATTTCTTGCCGTTGCGTACGACACGCCTACGGCCTCTGATAATTCGCGCACTTTAGTTCGGCCATGAGCGAGAATTATGTCGTGGACCTTTTCGGCGATTTCCTCGATAACCACGTCTGCCGGGCGGCCTTTCAAGCATTTCTGCTTGGAAGGTGGTGGAAGTTTTTCCCACGAACTTAGCAAATCTAAAGCTAGGTCCTCTTATTTCCAGTCCTGCTCCTTCCATTTATATAAGAAAAGTAACGGAGACTCCCGGTATAAGTGGAAATAATTTTCATTCGGCTGGCTCAAATCAAATGTAAAATTATGGACATTTTCACTACGATTATTTTCTCGTGTTCGGATAACCGATGCCTTACGTCCCCCAGCCTGTATACTATGCGTGGAGAAATCACATCTCTCGAACTATAAAAATATATTTAGATGATAACGAATTGGTGTCCCTAGAACCCCTGCGCAGGGTCAGCTAAATTTAAAAAATATATTTTTGTGGAATACATCCTCAGAACGAAAGCCACAGTGGCAAAAACAGGTGAAAGCCAATCTTACACAATAGTTCTGAGCACATAACATAATTTTTGACTTATTTTTGTAGCAGCAATTTTTGATGTATGTTCTACAACCGGCACATCGCCAAAAGTCTACCTGTAAATGCGCCTATATTTCACTGTAACATGCATCATTAATATGACTTTGCACAGAAGATTCACTTCACTAAAGTTACAACACACAGCGCTCTATTTCCTTCTCTTATAATAATAAACAATAATATTTGAGTATTCCTCAGAAAACATGAAACAGTTGAATCGCTGCAAAGTGTGCTGTAATAAGAATATATATATATATATATATATATATATATATATATATATATATATATATATATATATATATATATATATATATATATATATATATAAAAATCTCGTGTCACAGTTTTAGTGTTTATACTCCTCCGAAACGGCTCGATCGATTTAGATGAAATTTTATACGTATATTCAGTAGGTCCGAGAAGAGGTTTATAACTAATTTTTATACCGCTAAGTGTTAAGGGTGACTCACCCCAATTTTTTTCTTCCATTTTTCAGATAAAAATTTTTTTGGTTATTTTTTTATGGTGTGCCATTAAAAAATACATTTAGTCCTTAATTTTCACCCTCCTACCACCAACCCTTACTTTTAATAGCATTTTATATTTTTTAAGCCCAGTCAATTAACACTTGATCAACTATCCCCACCAGGGGTCTACCGGTGTCACTGCTCACCCTGTAAACAGCAGGGAGTAGGGATGGGAGCGTTCTCCTGTCTCTCTTGCAATAAGCTGTACCTCACTTCTTACACAGTTTTCGGGAAAATTTCGGCCATTATTATTGTTTGTACATCGATCGCAGTAGTGACGTTTACAATTATCATTTTATCATTTCCGTGTAATTCTCAACAAAATCTATTTCAAATTTGCAGGGCTGTATTTATTAATAATAATTATTAATATTAAGAGTGTTTCTACTGTAAAAATGCTGTCATGATGAAAGATAAATATTAAAATCAATCAAAAAGGTATTATTTAAGTAAAAATATATATTTCAAACTCTATTCTATGGCTAACTTTATCCTGTCGTTTTCTGTGCGTGCAGCTCACAAAATTTACTCTCATCCAAACGCGCCAAAAGAAGTATAACGTAAATAAAATATAAATAAATACATTATACTTTTTTTCATCATTAAGTAATTTAATTTTTTTTAACAGCGAACAATGCCAACACGACCTAGAGGGGCTTCTTTGGGACGTAAAACACGTAACGCTACAGCCATGCAGAATGCATGAAAATTGTAACTGACCCCGGGTATGGGATCTAGCGTTCCTGGTTCGCGCTCATAAAAAAAAGTCGGGATCTTTTTCTCTAAGAAAATTCACTAAAAATAGGCAAGGATTCTGTTTCATAGCAAATATGTTTCGATGACTTTGGGAACGTTTCAGAAAACTTTCCAAAAATTTTAAATGCGAGTACAAATACAAAGGTAGCTCTTAATTCACACGACGCGTGATTTGCTATTTAACGCGAACGAAAAATCATTCTTCTCCACAAAAGCTCCAATTTATCAATTAGCTTGTATATTTTGTAACGCAGTCTACATATGCCAATCTTCTAGAAGTTTTAGCCCTAGTCAATAGCTGGATTAGTTTTGGTGGATCCCTTGGAGATAGTTGTTGCAGTCAGTCCCAATTAGGGTAAAGAAATCATATATATATATATATATATATATATATATATATATATATATATATATATATATATATATATATATATATATACATATATATATATATATATATATATATATATATATATATATATATATATATATCTGTAGCCTAGAGGTAAACAATCGTATGGCCATAAAAGGAAACTTTTAGTAATGAGCAAAACATGTGAAAATGATGATGACTTTTAAAATTTGGGAAATTTCTCACAACTTTAGCAATTTGTTGTGGTAGTATTTTAATTATCACTGCAACCCCTTTTAATAGCCACTTACAATATTTCATAAGTATCTACCGGTACCTTAATTTTGGACTTACGAACTTACAATTTTCTACAAAGCCCAATAATGCAAAGCTAGTTTTATTTGATATCAAAAAAGTTATCACCAAACAAAAAATTATTACAAAAAAATGCTTATATATAAAAAAACTTATTAAATAGAATGTCCCTACAACACACACTTAATGGTCTGTTTCACCCGAACGATCTTCACCTTTCTTTTTACGAATTGCGATGTTTTTATAACAATTATGAAATTGCTCAGAAACCCATTGCAAAGTTTTCACTAAAAAATCGTACTTTGTCTTTGTTATTCCTTTCAATTTGCTGATCTAGGCTAGCTAATTCTTTAGGTGGTGGTATTTCGAACAGATCTCGCGATTTTAAAAGTTTTAAATTCGTCACCGCCAAAATTTAGCTTATAAAAGACAGTGTTAGGATGATTAGCTTGAATTCGAAAGTGTACAACATGTGATACTAAAAAACGTTCTTCTTGGCCACTTCTCTTCCTATTGATAAATGGAGCTTCAGGTTGACTATAAAAATATTTAACATGTATACAATCAGAAGCATTCAGTTTAATGGCGGTTGCACCTGTTGACCTTATTAATTGTTGCCAGTCCCAACGGGTGCTTATTTCCATAGTTGGTTGTTTTTTAGAGACCTTTCAATTAGCGAGTGCTTGTGATCTCCTTTCATGTGTATACGACCTCGTAGTAAGTATTCATGTTGTGGCCTAAGGTGACACAATCCAGTGCCAAACAAAAACTAGGTAAGATCCAAAGGACGGCTTGCCTGGGGATCACAGGGGCCATGACTTCAACCCCAAACTCTCTAAACTTGTAATGAATTTACGGAGCTTTTGGGAAACCTCGGTCTAAGAATTATGTGAAGGATAGTGAAAATCGTGACAGAAGTATTCAAGAATATTTTCATGAGAATCCTATGTCCTCTACAAGGATTGCTGGCAGGGAGCTACATATTGCTAAGTCAACAGTTTACGACGTTTTGAAAAAATATTATCGTCCGTATAA
This sequence comes from Tillus elongatus, assembly GCA_964006375.1. NCBI lineage: Eukaryota > Metazoa > Arthropoda > Insecta > Coleoptera > Cleridae > Tillus > Tillus elongatus. Next base: position 44,730,502 of record OZ023266.1, read on the forward strand.
GCCCGCCATCGTACAAGGACTTCGAGAAGGTGATTTTAACAGAAGAGTAACTTTTTGCAATTGGTACCAGGGAAAATGTCAAGATAATTTGAACTTTGAAAATAACATTGTATGGACGGACGAAACTTATGTTACAAATTGCGGAATATTCAACAAGTATAATCGTCATTATTGGGCTTCTATCAGCTGCTGGAACAGCGTAAATTGCAAGTTCAATTGGCTTAAATGTTTGGTCTGGAATGTATGGTGAGATATTTCTCACTCTATTCTGAAAAATAATTCTTCTTCTATCCTTTGAAATATGTTAATATTCTTATCGTAAGAAGAAATTAAACTATTTTATTTTAATAGGAAATCAACTAATTGGGCCCTTTATTTATGATCAAACACTGACAGGAGAAAACTTCCTTGCAATGTTGCAAAATGAAATAGTACCAGCAATTATGGAAGTTCTCCCAGATAATTAGTTCCGTAATGTATGGTTTCAACATGACGGCTGCCCCACCCATAATTCCAGGGAAGTATTTTTTTTTTATCTGAGACATTTGGTGAAGGAATAATATCTAACAGTGGCCCTGTGCGGTGACTAGCGAGGTCTCCCGACCTCAATCTATTAGACTTTTATTTGTGGGGACATGTTAAAAACTAAATCTATGAATATGATCCCCCAGAAAGTAGAGAAGTCCTCGAACAGCGAACGCGGGATGTTCTGTCCAATGTTAACCGTAACACAATTCATGGTGTTACCAAATCGGTGATAAAAAAATGTGCTAAATGTATGGAAGCAAATGGGTCGCATTTTAAACGTTAAATTAGACATTTTATTTTGGTAATTATTATGTCATTTGACACATTATGGTTTTTTCCTTTCTTTTTTGTGTCAAAATTTCAAAAAGGCTAATTTCTATGTTTTCAAAAGATTTCACATAGGAGAAACTATTACTTATAAGGATATGTTGTTATTAACTGTAGTTAAGAGATTAAATGCAGTAGAATCACCTTAAGTGTGAGTGTGTCATCGTGCGACGTTGCCAAATTCGTAACAAAATCATATTTTTCTCGTTTTTCAACCGATAACCTGACATTTTCACTAAGTGTGATACATATTTGTAATGGCAAAAACAGGGGCTTTTCAAAACCGTGAAAATCCAATATGGCGCCGATATGAAAAAAAAACCAAAGTTGATGATGGTTCCAAACTATCGAACGTTGGAAATGAAATCTTACTACACAGGCGTTTCCTACGTAAAAAGTTGCTATGAGAAGCTTTTTACAGATTTCAGAAATTTTCATATATAAAGAAAACACAGGGTATTTACGAAAATGCGTCATTTTAATTTTTTCAAATATGGGAAACTAAACGGCATTCAATTACAAACAGAATTGTCTAAAAGTTTCTCCATTTAACCGCTTTCCTATCTCTAACAGTTTCGGAGATCGCAATACATGCATCACCAATTTCGGGCACACTCTGTGTGTGCGTGTATATATATATATATATATATATATATATATATATATATATATATATATATATATATATATATATATATATATATATATATATATATATATATATATACACTTTATACTTACTTTATTAGCTGAAATTACACAATACGTCTATACTGTAAGTCCATTTTGACTCGTGTTGTATATAGTGACATAATTTAAACAGTTTATTCTAAAAAAAGCCTGGACGCAGCAAGTGCGTTATGGTAGTGAATTTTCATCGAAATGATCTGGCACAAAATATTTTATAACTTTTTTTTCTTGTAACATAGAAATCTAAATTTTGGTATATAGTTTGCTTTTTATATCGTAAACCTACCTACCAAATTTGGTTATCATAGATTTTTTATTTTTTAAGATAAAAATTTTTTTCAAATGAAAACTCACAATTTTCCCGGAAAACCTCGTCCGATTTTTTTGATTAACGAACTTGTCAAAGCCTTTTACAAAAGAAAGGTACGTGCCAAAATTTATCAAAATCGGCGTATTATTCTTTGAGATAAAAATTTTTTTCTAATGAAAACTCAAAATTTTCCCGGAAAACCTCGTCCGATTTTCTTGACTAACAAACTTGTCAAAGCTATTTACAAAAGAAAGGTACATGCCAAATTTTATTAAAATCGGCTAATTATTTTTTGAGATAATAATTTTTTTCGAATGAAAACTCAACATTTTCCCGGAAAACCTCGTCCGATTTTCCTGACTAACGAACTTATCCAAGCTATTTACAAAAGAAAAGTACATGCCAAATTTTATTAGAATCGGCTCATTATTTTTTGAGTTACGGGTGTGATACATATATATATATATATATATATATATATATATATATATATATATATATATATATATATATATATATATATATATATAAACATATAAAAATTGAAACTGACCCCGGATATGGGTTCTAGGGGTCCTAGATCGCGCTCATTTGAAGAAATTTTTTCAAAATTCAAAAGTCGAGATCTCCTCATTAGTGAATTTTTTCTAAGAAAATTCACTAATACTTGACGCTGCATTATCCAAATATGACACATCGAATTTTGACAACCCATTTTAAATAAAGTTTTTATACCATTTTTTCTTCCATCTTACATTTCCAATCACTGCCTTCATTTACTACTAATCTTTACACATACATCATTACTTTCCCATCATCATTCTTCATTTACTTTCCATGTCTATACCAAATTTATAAAATTTTATACAAAACCAAACCACTTCATATATATATATATATATATATATATATATATATATATATATATATATATATATATATATATATATATATATATATATATATATATATATATATATATATAGTCTGAAACTGACCTCGAATTTGGATTCCAGGACCCCTAGTTTCCGCTCATTTGAAGAAAATTTTTCAAAATTCAAAAGGTGCGATCTCCTGATAGTGAATTTTTTTAACAGAAAATTCACTAATAATTAAGATGATCTAAGCCATTTGAAGTCTAATACAGCCACGCTAGAAAAAACATATTTTTTACATAACCTCATAGATAACAAACCCCGGTCTATTGTATTTTGTATTGTACGTTTTGAATAGACAGCAAAAACGACTTTACAACGTCTTTTGTGTATTCCATAGATGGGAACAATTGAGTTTGAACAGGTAATATGTTCGTACATATTGAAAACGACCAAGGCAAGAAAAATGTACTCTGGCTCGACTATATATCTGGCACATCTATACCGGAATCAATCATATTCCGCATACAAAAATCTGAAGAAGGATTAAATTACAGGGAAGGCCAAAGTGGGTCCTTTGAGGCGACGGAAGACGCATTCACGGCAGACGGGGCTCTGGCTGCCTGGTTGGATCTCTCACCCAATAAACTCTTTACCTTCTTGCGAGATAAGGGGATATACGAGTATACAGACGGCCATGAGAGTAAGGGTTCCTATTCAGATTTAAAGGGCTGAAGTACGATGAACGAGACATCTGGGGAGCGGGATGGTGCTCTGAAATTAACGGAGCAACAAGGTATGTTAGAAATACTTTAAAAGCATTAAGATTTGGTTTATAATATTTGAAATTCGACATACAATTATGATTCACTGGAGAAATCAAATCTTGAAGGAATAATTTAAACATAAGTGCCACTTAAAATGTGTTAATGATTACGTATAGTTGATTAAGGAACAAGGAATGATTATGGGTAAGAAGGAAACTGTGACACACTCAGACAGCGTATATCAAAAATTACCCCACATTTTAATGAACAAACATTATAATTGAAAATGCGAAAGACTACATTGCGACAATGACTCAATAAGCCTTAGTTATTGAATACTTTCAGAAATAACATCGGTTTTATATTTAATTAGCAATAAGATAATGGGTGTTCGATTTAAAAAAGGCAATTTGTATCGCAAACGACTTATGGGCCACCTGTGATTGTCAAATTTTTTTTTAGAAGATGCAGCTCAAATTGCAGGCAGTCCAATTTGAAGCGTTTAATGAAAATTTGCTACCATAACGCACTTGCTGAGTCGCGAATTTCTTTTCTTAGAAACATGCATTATATTTCGATGGAAAATGCAAAAATATAAGGCGTGATAGATAAAAAAAAAGGAAACTATGTATCACCAAGAACTTATGGAAACCCAGTGATGGTAGAAATATTTTTTAATATGTACCTCAAGACAACACAAATTCAAATCAGACGACAATGATCTTGATTTTTGCATAGTTAGTAAACTCTATTGGAGCTTCCATATAAAAAAGTCAGCCAACAATGGGTAGATAGCGTCTGAATATGCTCAGATGTCTAGGAGGAATCAAATGGAGCAGCGAGAGAGAAATATTAATAAGAATTTATAAATCAGTGATTCTCTCTAAACTTGATTATGGATGTGCAGTATATGCCTCAGCTTGACAATCTCGGCTAAAATATTTAGACAGCGTACATGCTATGGGTCTCAGGATAGCGTTAAACTCACACAAAGCTAGTCCGATAATTTTCATATTTTGTGAAGCAGGTGTACCACCGCTCAAACATCGTAGGTTAGAATGTATGCTAAGCTACAGAGCAAAAATGCTAGCGCAACCAACACACTTGAACTATAATATATTGAGCGATAACACAGAATTATTACTTTTCGAAAACGGCAATACAATAACAATACCACTGTCAATTGCCCCAAGTGAGTTGATAGAAACTAAGCAACTGGATTTCCCACCTATATATGAACTGCATCCATCTAAGATCCCACCATGGAAATTACATCAACCAAAAGCTCACTTACTGTGCTGTAATTATAAAAAAAGAAGAAACACCAGCCGTTACCGTTATAGACAATATTTAAGTTTATCTCACATGCATACAGGGAGATCTTGTGCACAGATGGTGCAAAACTTCAAGAACGTGTGGGTAGTGCATTCTTTGACGGTACCAACAAATTTGCTTGTAAGCTACCAAGCCGCATTTATACTGCCGAACTATACGCGACATGGCAAGCACTGAAATATGCCGAGGAAGAAGATGAGGGGGTGTTAACCGTATCGGATCCACTTAATTCCATAATAAGCCTCAACAATGTTTGGAGTGCGGACCCCCTAGTTCAAAACATTCTGGCCATGTTAAACCGTCCCAAAGAGAATAATATAGACATTCACTTTATATGGATTCCCGGTCATGTGAGCATTTTAGGGAAGGAGATCGCAGACGCTGAAGTCAAAATTACTGCAGGAAGTAACTTGAGGAATGAGATTCAAGTTAGATGGGATGATCAGCGAAATATTTTGAAAAGGAAGTACAAAAGCTATGGCAAGGAGAATGGGACAATCAAGGAGGTCAAGGGTCAGTAGTTGACATCCGTTATCTTGTTCACTGAACAGAGAAGAACAATTAGTTATAGGGCGGCTTAAAATAGAACACAAACGACTCACACACTCATCTTTATTAACCGGGGATGATCAAGAGTCACTAGTTGACATCCGTTATCTTGTTCACTGAATATAGAAGAATAATTAGTTATAAGGCGGGCTTAAAATAGAACACAAACGACTCACACACTCATCTTTATTAACCGGGGATGATCAAGAGTCACTAGTTGACATCCGTTATCTTGTTCACTGAATATAGAAGAATAATTAGTTATAAGGCGGGCTTAAAATAGAACACAAACGACTCACACACTCATCTTTATTAACCGGGGATGATCAAGAGTCACTAGTTGACATCCGTTATCTTGTTCACTGAATATAGAAGAATAATTAGTTATAAGGCGGGCTTAAAATAGAACACAAACGACTCACACACTCATCTTTATTAACCGGGGATGATCAAGAGTCACTAGTTGACATCCGTTATCTTGTTCACTGAATATATAACAATAATTAGTTATAAGGCGGGCTTAAAATATGACACACACGACTTACACACTCATCTTTATTAACCGGGGATGATCAAGAGTCACTAGTTGACATCCGTTATCTTGTCCACTGAATATAGAAGAATAATTAGTTATAAGGCGGGCTTAAAATAGGACACACACGTCTTACACACTCATCTTTATTAACCGGGGATGATCAAGAGTCACTAGTTGACATCCGTTATCTTGTTCACTGAATATAGAAGAATAATTAGTTATAAGGCGGGCTTAAAATATGACACACACGACTCACACACTCATCTTTATTAACCGGGGATGATCAAGAGTCACTAGTTGACATCCGTTATCTTGTTCACTGAATATAGAAGAATAATTAGTTATAAGGCGGGCTTAAAATAGAACACAAACGACTCACACACTCATCTTTATTAACCGGGGATGATCAAGAGTCACTAGTTGACATCCGTTATCTTGTTCACTGAATATAGAAGAATAATTAGTTATAAGGCGGGCTTAAAATAGAACACAAACGACTCACACACTCATCTTTATTAACCGGGGATGATCAAGAGTCACTAGTTGACATCCGTTATCTTGTTCACTGAATATAGAAGAATAATTAGTTATAAGGCGGGCTTAAAATAGAACACAAACGACTCACACACTCATCTTTATTAACCGGGGATGATCAAGAGTCACTAGTTGACATCCGTTATCTTGTTCACTGAATATAGAAGAATAATTAGTTATAAGGCGGGCTTAAAATATGACACACACGACTTACACACTCATCTTTATTAACCGGGGATGATCAAGAGTCACTAGTTGACATCCGTTATCTTGTTCACTCAATATAGAAGAATAATTAGTTATAAGGCGGGCTTAAAATAGGACACACACGTCTTACACACTCATCTTTATTAACCGGGGATGATCAAGAGTCACTAGTTGACATCCGTTATCTTGTTCACTGAATATAGAAGAATAATTAGTTATAAGGCGGGCTTAAAATATGACACACACGACTTACACACTCATCTTTATTAACCGGGGATGATCAAGAGTCACTAGTTGACATCCGTTATCTTGTTCACTCAATATAGAAGAATAATTAGTTATAAGGCGGGCTTAAAATAGGACACACACGTCTTACACACTCATCTTTATTAACCGGGGATGATCAAGAGTCACTAGTTGACATCCGTTATCTTGTTCACTGAATATAGAAGAATAATTAGTTATAAGGCGGGCTTAAAATAGGACACACACGACTTACACACTCATCTTTATTAACCGTCGATGATCTACTTGTGAAACATGTATCATGAAACATCTACCAATATATGTTTAACTAACAGTGAAACATATATTGGTAGATTCAGACACCACTGAATTTAAATGCCTGCTTATGGGAGAACCTTTATACTTTAAAAAATGTATGGACGGGTAGTGAATTTTCGTAAAAATGTGTTTAATGGCAAATATACATTTTTAAAAAAATGAAATCCGGCATCAAATCTGCTTACTAGTATCACCTATATAGTAGAAACAATGTACCATATTTAATCAAATAAGCTTTTCGACAAAACTCCCAAAAAAGTTTTTTGCATAAAAATTTACAAACAATTTTTTCAAGAAAATCCGAAGACATTTTTTTTAAATAACTTATTAAAAATTTGTTATTATGCCCTTCACTTCTGAAAGACAAAATACATACTGTTATATTTGAAACGATTGAGTTACGGCAGTTTGATTTTTTTTTATTCAGTCACTATTTGAGAGAGCCATGTACATGGCGTCTCGCTTTTTCCATGGAATAATATAAACAAAAACATCTCTAAATGAGTCGGTTTCGTGGGACTCTGCTATTTATTGGTAAAAACGCGGTACCATAATTCTTGATATGTGCCAAAAATGTAAAAAGTTGCAAAACAATTAAAATAAATCGAAAACAAACATGCATAACAATCCGATGGAAAATGCGAAAATGCAATGATATAAGGGGTCTTCGATTTAAAACAGACAACTTGTATAGCCAACGACTTATGGGCCACTTGAGATGGTGAAAATAATTTTAGAAGATGAAGCTCAAATTGCAGGCAGTCCAATTTGAAGTGTTTAATAAAATTTTGCTACCATAACGCACTTGCTGCCTCGCGAATTTTTTTTCTTACAAACACGCATTATATTTCGATGGAAAATGCAAAAATGCAATAATATAAGGCGCGTTCGATAAAAAAACAGAAACTCTGTATCACCAGGGATTTATGGGCCAGCCTGTGATGGTTGATATAATTTTCTAAGATGTAGCTCAAAACATCCTATAATTATCGTATACAGTTGTTTCTCGTATCTTGTATAATAACAGTAATATTGAGCTTTACCGTAGAAATGCGCCATCCTGTATATATTTAACCAGATAAAAGCTGAATCTAACCCCAGATATGGGTCCTAGTGGACCTAGTTCGCGCTCATTAAAAAACATTTAAAAATTCAAAAGTCGCGGTCTCAATACCGAATTTCTTGTATGAAAATTTGCTAAAAATTATAGAGAATTATACCATAAACTCTATAATTAAAACTACTGCTAAAGCATCAGAGAAAGGGTCTATTTGAAATGAATTTTCTGGAAACATTTTAGCAAAATGAAGGACAATGACGGTGAAGCTGAAACTTAAGGACTTGTAAAACACATTCCTCGCAACATTTTCTCTACGTAGCCCGTATTAGCTTCAGGTTCTTTGCCTAAAAGTTGGCAATTTGGACGTTTCAAATCGCGACTGTGACGTTTTAAGAGGAAAAGTTATCAAATTTTTAAAGTAGTTTTTCTGTCATTTCTTGACCATTTTGCGCCAAAAACTTAATCTTTGTAAAAAACATAGAATTTTGTTATTTACACAAAATATTTTACTTTTGTGCGTTTATCTGGTCATCAGTGGCACCCAATTTTATTTTCTATAAATGCCTATAACTTTTTTCCTTTCACCCTATATACGTCTAAATTTAGGTACGTAGTTTACTGCCCTTACTTACACAAATTGTCCCAAAGAAAACACAAAATTTTCGCAGAAAAAATAGGCCGATTTTCCTGGCTAACGAACTTATCCAAGCCAAGCCAAGAACGTACTACCCAATTTGATCGTAATCGGCCCATTATTTTTTGAGTTATCGGTGTGATTGAGATATATATATATATATATATATATATATATATATATATATATATATATATATATATATATATATATATATATATATATACATATATACATATATATATATATATATATATATATATATATATATATATATATATATATATATATATATATATATATATATATATATATATATTCAAACTGACCCTAGGCATGGGTTCTAGGGGCCTAGTTCGCGCTCATTTGAAGAAATTTCTTTTAAAATTCAAAAGTCGATATCTCCTCATTGGTGAATGTTTTTTAAAGAAAATTCACTAAAAGATCATTATTTATTTGACGGAGCTTAATTATTATATAAACATATGATATAATACATCAGATGTAACTCAGGATAAAATGACTAGTGAACAGCTATCAGGAGTAGGACTAATGACTTTAGCTGTCAATGCCCGAAAAAAATAATAATTAAAACAAAACTATTAAAACAAACAATAACGATCTTTACTTCTGCAAAATCAGCTAATTATAGTAACTGTAACCTTACTTACTCAGCTCCACGCTGTATGATGTTTTACTATATCTAGGTTAGAGATTTCGTGATGTAATATCAGTTCACATTTAATACTAAATAATATTTATAAAGCCTACTTTATTGGCCCTTCTGTCATGTATGCTTCTCTTGTTCCAGGACATGGTGAATAAACTGTCAGTTGAAATTTGTTTGTCACTTTGGCTCTAGCTAAATCATAAAATTTAATGTAATAATGGAGTGAAGAAAAAATAATCTCAGGTCAGAAGCTCGGATGGTATTCTCAAGATTACTTTAAAATAAAGGTATAGACTAATACATTAGGATGGAAAAGAGATTGAGAAAATTATGGTATTTGGCATGTCAAAATTGGAAGTGATTGATGTTTTGGAAGAGAGGTGTCATATATTTTGGAATATTCTTATTAAATTTTGTCATGAAATACTATACAAGTCCCAGGACATTCTTGTACTGACATATGTAGAATTTTCAGCAAATAAATAATAATAATAATAATAATAATAATAATAATAAGAATAATAATAATAATAATAATAATAATAATAATAATAATAATAATAATAATAATAATAATAATAATAATAATAAAAACCTCACGACGTTTCTTGGAAATAGGATGGGAAAAGACACGCTTCCCAAAAGCAACCATATTTTTCAGTGCCCTTATGAGACTTGTGCTTTGGACCAGCCTGTATAGTGATGACGTATTTTTTCTTTAAGGAATAAGAGCAGGTGGAAAGTGGTGTAAACCGCCGATCAAAAACCCTTTAAGGCAGCATAACCAGTTAATATTCTATTGCAAATAAAGATTAATTTCTGTTAAAAAAAGAACATCCTGTTAAGTTTTAAATATTATTTGTTGGCACAAGAGGGCAAAGATATTCAATTCACAAAAAAAACTTGTTAGTCTGAGCATCTAATACCTCCTTTTTGTAATGCTCAGCTCCTAAGACGCTAAGAGGCTCTTCTGGAATTTTAACCATCACCAAACCCCGAATTTGCTGATAATTACCTTGCTATCAAGATATAAGCGCAAAAAAAAGAAATATTTCGTAACTGCTATGTACGAGGTGAGCGCCAAAATTTTCCGTCCTGACATATAGGTCCAGGGTATCGCAGTGTGTCAAAATTTGGCAAGACATTGGTTCAGTCTTATTATCCTTGGAAAAAACAAAAACGAATTTTATGTCAATTAGTTTTCTTACAACTGACAGTTGTTCACCATGATGTGAGAAGTTACGAAAATTGAGTATATAGCTGTTATTAAATTCCTTATTCGACAAGGTCTTCCACCTCAAAGCATCCAAGTAGCATCAAAGATTGACTGCGTGGGATGCACGGGAAACATTCTCGGTCTTATTCTGTATTAAAATATTGGTCATAGCAGTTTCTAATGGGGAAGAAATCATTGGAAGATGACGCAAGAACGGGAAGGGCAGTTGAAATTGTGATGGACAGCAAGATTGCCCTTGCTGAGGATCTCGTATTAAGCTATCGACGCTTGAAAGTGAAAGAATTATCAAAAATATCTTGTCGCTTTCAGATACGAGCGTTTGCCGAATCCTCCACCAACATGGGTGGGTCCCCCAACATCTTTCAGCAGTTTAGCGATAGCGTCGTGTTGAATGCGCCTAATCCTTTTTGGACCTCTGTGGAGAAAACCCCGTGGAGAAAACCATGTGGACGTGTTGAGGACAAGTGTCACATGGGATGAAACTATGCTCCTTTGTGTAAAAGAATAAAATAAATAAAATCTCGATAAAATGGAGACGTAAAGGCCGGCAAGAAGGTTCAAGGTCTGTCAGTCGACAAAAAGTGATGACTACGTTTTTTTTTTTTGGATGGTGAGGGTATTCTCCTTATGGACTTAAAAAACTCAACACCACAATTAACGGGACATACTACGCAACACTCCTGCATAAATCGCGACACAATATTCGGGTGAAAAGACATTGGAAACTGACCAGAGGCGTGTGTTTGCTCCATGACAATGCACCCGTGCACACTGCTGGAATTGCACAAGCCGCAATTCGTGACTGCGGTTTCCAATAAATTGATCACGCCTGGTATAGTCCAGATATGTCCCCCTAGTGAGTGCTACCTATTTGAAAATTTGAAAAAGGATCTTCGCGGGCGCCATTTCAGTGACGAGGAAGGGGTGAAAGCTGCAGTTTGGGCACATTTCGAGGACAGACCGAAAGAATATTTTCTTAGGGGTATCGAATTGTTGCTGATACGATATGATAAGTGCACTGACGTTAGGGGCGACTATATTAAAAAATAACATTTAATTGTTGTGAGTTGACGCCGTTGTGTTTATAGCCAGGCCGGGAAATTTTGGCGCTTACCTCGTAAATAACTATTAACCTCAACCGTCGCATATTTCTTGTGGCAGCACAATCGACTGCATAAGTTCAATGTCTGGAAACTGTTTATCAAACTCACTGTAAATGAAAATAGTTCGCAATGTAAACTGCTGTTACTAAAATAAAAGTTTTGTAAACCACCTAGAACATTTCAAATAAGGCAGCTGCCAATTTTCCACACATTTTGCTTTATATGATGCTAAAGCAAAGATAAGTTTTACAATGGTTATTCTAACGCCTGAGCTGTGCACATTGGAAAATATGCATGACGCTAGCGTTCGTAAAATTGAATTGAAACTCGTAGGTACATCGATATCGTTCGAGATTTATAACTTTTTGAGAACTTGAATGTAAATTTAGATATATTCTGAATAAAAAATATACCTATCTCCTGCTCAGATTGTGACCATCATCAAATTCTACCGTAAAATTTATGACTAACACAAACAATGTATTCTTTCCTTGTTTTAGGATAAAACCAATTTTTGCAAACTTTCTTGTCTGTTGCTCCTGCTCTTGGATAACTATTACAAAGGTTTAAAATTCATATTTGAAAATTCAACTAATGTAAGTTATCATCACAGTCTGAGGCAATATCGCCTTCTCGTTGTAATCATGTCTTCAGTAGCTCTTATTTCAGCACTTCATCAATTAGGCTAGGTTTTCCAGAATTGTTCTTCTTGGTCTGCACCATCATTTTTTGAGTATTTGTCCTTCAAATAATGTTGTCAGGCATATTATGTCTTAGAATATTGGAAGGCCAATTTCTGTGACTACTGAAGAAAAAATTGATTATGTCTGTCGTGTTCGAATATTGGCAAATCCTCACTCTTAATCTCGCTGCCCATTCTTACTCTGCAAACCTCACTTGACGCCTACAACAGCCGCCTGAGGTCCAGCTACCGACAGTGGCGAACATGTGACAAGTGTCGTCAAGCGGTAACAACCAAGAGAAGCAGCTACAAGAGAATTCAAGACTAGGTCACTTCGTCGTCTGTCGTCGTCCAACGGTCAGGGAGCATGGTAGGAAAATTGCCTGACCCGTGGTTAACCACTTTCTCATCGTCAGGCGGCCAGTCAACATCGTAAGCAGATCGATTGCCCGGTGATAAGTATTCACAATTTTCGTATCCCTTCTTTGCCATTTCCCGGTCCGTGAGCCTCATTTGCAAGAGGTATTCTTCCACCGAGCGACCGAAGGTCCACAAAGGAAATTTTCTTTTGTATGGTGAAGGAGTAAAAAGGCGCATCCGGTTGCAGAAAAGAAAACAAGCCCTTATGAAGCCGTAGTAAAAGTTTCTACAGCCGTATTTGGAATGGAATAATTCTACTAAGTTAGAGTAACAAAAACAACCTGATCTGCTATTAAAATTGAATTAACAGTCTTAAGAGTTCTTATCTCGTTCATTTTTTTTGGTCAAAATTGGCTATAAATTCATTGCAATTACATAATATAATATAACGGTGTGAAAAGAATACAAAATTGTTAGAAAGTTCACAAACTTTTAGAATTTTAACCTGCGTCATCATTGAGTTTCAATTTGATATCTTCGCGCCAACCATCTCGGTTATATAGCATATGACAGATTTATCGTAATGAACGGGTTATAAGCTCGTATGTGCATTTTATACGATCTATCATGGCAAATAAATCTATTCTAAATGGATTTTCTTGCAAATATTTTAATCAAATGAAGAAGAGTAACACTTGAAACATAAATTTAGCAAAGTCCTAGATTTCTGTTTCAAGTGTTACTCTTCTTCATTTGATAAAAATATTAACAAAAAAATCCCTTTAAATTAGAGACATTCATTCCACATTCTCCATACATCATGTCCAGAACATTGGTTAAGACTCATCAGTTTTGACGTTTCATATCGTCACTTTGACATTTGCGGAAGAAAAAGTATAAAAGTTTCGAAGTAATTTTTTCGTACTTCTTGACATTTTGGAGCACAACCTTAGATACTTTTAACTTTTTTGCTTTTAACTCAGGGATCCAAGCGTTGGTATGCAGTTCACCTTTTATAATATAAAGGCAGGTACCAAATTGACTTTTTATAGCTTTGTTATTTACGGAGATACAAACATTTAAAAAAAACACAAAATTTTTCCAGAGAAGTTGGTCGGAGGAAGGTACTCGCCAAATTTCATCAAAATTGGCCCATCATTTTTCTACGAAAACAGAAAAAACGAAGCTACCTAGAAGTTTAGGTCAATGAAAAAACTTCTGGACGCAGCAAGTGCGTTATGGTAGTGAATTTTCATAAAAATGTTTTTAATAGCAAACATGTTTTTTTAGGAAAACACGCATCAATCTATATAGTAGGAACAATGTGCCATGTTTCATCAAAATAACTTTATTGTTTGAAAATGTACAAAAATTTCCGAAAGTAAACTTAAATTGTATCCCCAAAAAACTGGTTTCCTGGTCAACCGTATAGGTTAATAGCAAATTGAGCTATTCAAATTTGAAGCATTTAATAAAAATTCGCTACCATAACGCACTTGTTGCGTCCCGAATTTCTTTTCTTACAAAGATGTATTATATTTCGATGGAAAATGCAAAAATGCAATAACATAGCGCGTGTTCGATTAAAAAAAAAAGAAAATTTGAATCACCAACGACTTATGGGCCACCTGTAATTGTGGAAATATTTTTTAAGATGTAGCTCAAGACACCCTATAATTAATGTATACCATTTTTTTCGTAACTTGCATAATAACGGATATATTGAACTTTAAAGATTTTTTAAGAAAATTTGACAAAAACGATATACCATTAAACGATAAACTCTATAGCCAACACTACTATCAAAGCGTCAGAAAAAGGGTCTATTTTAAATGAATTTTCTGGGAATATTTTAGTAAAATGAAGGACAATGACTATTGTAACTAAGAGTTCAGGCTTTGTAAAGCATTCTTCTTGAGACATTTTCTTTCCATGGCTCATATTAATTTCAGGATCATTGCCTAAATATTACCAATTTTGAGATTTTAAATCGCGACTTTGACGTTTTGAGGAAAACCCAAATTTATTTTTCTTTAAATGTCTGTAACTTTTTTGTCCTTTAACCTACAGAGCTAAATTTTGGTAGCTTGGTAACTTACCTATGATGATATGAACCCGCGTACCACATTTGGTTACCCTTACATTGTTAATTCCGGAGATATGAATTTTTTCGAATGAAAACTCAAAATTTTCCCGGAAAACCTCGTCCGATTTTCCTCACTGACGAACTTATCCAAGCCATTTACAAAAGGAAGGTATGTGCCAAAGTTTGTCAAAATCGGCCCATTATTTTTTAAGTTATCGGTGTGAGATATATATATATATATATATATATATATATATATATATATATATATATATATATATATATATATATATATATATATATATATGTATGATATTAAGGGCAATTACGACCAACAATTGAGGGCTATATCTTAAAGAAAGTCACTCTGTACTAAAACTCAATATATTTCGCCAGGAGTTCCTGGCATCTTCAGGAGCACTAAAAATGAACAGAATCAGCACAAACATCTAGATTATGCATTAAAAAACACTTACAGCACTGTAACTAATTATAAAAGCAAGGCCTAGGCATTGAAAACAGGGCAGCTCTGCCACAAAACATGCTAAAAAACAACATTGCACAAAACATCCTTAAAATACATGTGAAACTCACGCGAACATTTCTACTTTCAAAACATTCAAAGCTAGTCATAAAAAAGTATAAAAAAATTGTCATTAATGTTAAAAAACTAAAAAAGCTTTGAAAAATTTGCGTGTAACAAATTGGACACCTAACCCCATATTTTCATGTTAGAATGTCAATCAGAAAATATAAATGACAGTGGAAGATCTCAATGATCATAGACTATTATGTTTCTCTATTGGTGAATTATGTGAACAATTATTCTTACTTTAAGTTATGGAACCAGCCAACACAGAGGCGACATCAGACTTATCAAAAAGTAAAACATAGCTGTAAATGCTACTGAGATTTTGAACATCTGTTTTTGAGTTCATAGTGTCATTTTCGAGAATGTGACACATTTCAAGAAGAGAACGTTTTTTTAAGTTCTTCTCCCTGTCTAATATTTTGACATTTTCAAAATCCATATTATGGCCTAAAGTAGACACATGATGTGCCAGTGCACACCTGTCAGGTCTCAGTCTGGAGTCACTCCTATGTTGGCTGATCCTCCTACTGACAGACTGTGAAGTCTGACCTATATAAGAAAGAGAACAATTTTTACAATCTAGTTTATAGACCACATCACGTAGTTTATGAACCGAAATTTTGTCCTTATTGCTGGTGAAGAAATTCTTGTTAGTCAAGACATTGTATTTTGCCACTTTGATGTCTGTGAAAACTTTGAAGAGGTTCAATAGTCTATGTGTTAGGCCACTGATGTAAGGTAAAACTGCATACTTGGTATCCAAAACTGGGCTGGAAGCGTCCGTAGCTTACTGTGCAGGTGGGGAGAGTGTTTTTTAATGCATAATCTAGATGCTTGTGCTGATTCTGTTCATTTTTAGTGCTCCTGAAGATGCCAGGAACTCCTGGCGAAATATATTGAGTTTTAGTACAGAGTGACTTTCTTTAAGATATAGCCCTCAATTGTTGGTCGTAATTGCCCTTACTATCATACATATTTTAGCACGCTAACGTGTAACGACTGTTACTCCTCCCTTCTGACTATATATATATATATATATATATATATATATATATATATATATATATATATATATATATATATATATATATATATATATATATATATATATATATATATATATAAACATTAAAAAAATGAAACTGACCCCGGATATGGGTTCTAGGGGTCCTAGTTCGCGCACATTTGCAAATTTTTTTTTCAAAATTCAAAAGTCGGGATCTCCCTATTAGTCAATTTTTTTTACGAAAATTCACTAAAACGTTTAATAGACAATACGTTAAATTTATTATATAATAGCCATGTATCACTGGTATCAATACAGAAATATTTCAAGACAAAAATAACTACTTCAAAATATCTGTGGCTAATGGAATTAAATTCCGAGGATAGCTTACTGAACTGAACTGAAGACATAATTCGGAAAATAACGATATCTGACCAACTGAAACTGAAACCGGGTAGAGTGATGTCACCTTCATCTGGGTGCCGGGTTACTCGGGGGTCAAAGGCAATGAAGAACCTGCCAGTCTCGCGAAGAGAGGATCAGCAGAACCATTTTTGGGACCAGAATCCTGGGCGTGACCAAGAGCACTGCCAGGGGATCCATTAGGTCCTGGGTCAGAAACGAACATATGGTGTACTGGGCAGACTGTCCAGGGCTCATATATGGGAAGTCAGTAAATAGGAACCCAGTTCAAAGAGAGCTGTGGAGCTGTTTAATCTTAGCAGATGACAGATCAGGGACATAACAAGACTCTTGACGGGACACATGGCTGTCAAGAAACACCTGCATAAAATGGGGCGGTTCGAGGGGGACCTCGCATGCAGACTCTGCGGCGAGGGGGATGAATCAGCCCAGCACATCTTGTGCGAGTGTAAAGCTCTGGCCCGCAAAAGACAACTGATCTACGGACAGCCTAGATTGGAGACAGAGCAATATAAAACTTTACTCTATCAATTGCTGTGCAGACTAGTTCAAGGCACAGTGATTTTGGAATAGGTGGAGTAGAAAAGACAAAGAGCATGCACAATAAGCCAAAGGTTGCAGTGCTATCGGGGCGGCAAACACGTGGACGAGCCCTAAGGGAGAAAAAAAAACTAGAAATGTTAAAACTATAATAGGTCGGAAAGACATCTTCCTGGTGAAACTTTCTTCTATTGCATTTTAGTTGATGTTTTATTTAACAGTTTTAAATCTGATCAATCTTACTTCGGAAACTTGTTTGGCATTTCTGTATTCTAAAGTTTGATAAAACTGAATTACTTACGCATGATGATTATTATAAGAATTAACCTCGTTCCCCATCTCACTAGTTGATATACAGTGTAAACAATAAATATTATTTTGAATTTATTTTGACAGTTAAGGAACTATTATCGCATTTTTATGACACTAATGCCCAGTTTCACAAAGCTCCATTAAATATTTAATGGACGGTTAGTTAATCAAGGCTTCAGACGACCAATCACAGACTATGATTCGGGATGTTGCTATGACAACCAAATATTTTGAAGCTGTGATTGGTTGCAGTAAGCATTGATTAATTAACCGGCCGTTAAATATTTCATCGAGCTTTGTGAAATTGGGCATAAGTAATTTTTCATGGAACACCTGTAACCTGTTAGTTTTATATCAGCCGTTCAATTGAACTAAAAAAGGAAGCGTAAAATAAAAAAAAACGCAAACATAAATTAATTAGATTGTTCTTGCCAAGTGGGGGCGAGTAGTCGATGAAAGAAGATTAATAAAAATAATAACATTGCAGGGACGTCTTAAGAAAAATAAAAAAGTTCGGGACGCAGCAAGTGCGTTATGGTAGTGAATTTTTATTAAATGCTTCAAACTTGGATAACTCAATTTTCGATAAACTTAGAAAGTTGAATATTCGTACGTAGTAGGCCTTTCCCAAGGCAACATAATCGCCAAATGTCATTAAAATAGCTTTGAAATTTTCGGAGAACAAATTTTTTTTCGAAAGAAAACTCAAAATTTGAAAAACTCAATTTGCTATAAATTTGGAAAAATTTTGGTATGTGGTAAGGCCTTTCCCAAGGTAACGTATCCACCAAATT
Source organism: Tillus elongatus (assembly GCA_964006375.1). NCBI lineage: Eukaryota > Metazoa > Arthropoda > Insecta > Coleoptera > Cleridae > Tillus > Tillus elongatus. The sequence continues at coordinate 44,749,222 of OZ023266.1, forward strand.
TAATTAAATTTTCTTTGTAATTTTCGGAGAAAAATTTTTTTCGAAAGAAAACTCAACATTTTCCCGGAAAACCTAGTCAGATTTTCCTGGCTAACGAACTTATCCAAGCCACTTATAAAAGAACGGCACTTGCCGAGTTTCATCGAAATCGGTTAATTATTTTTTGAGATATCGGTTAGTGTCTAAAGTTACATTGATTGATCTAATAACAGTCATTTGTTTTGAAACCATTGGCGTGATCCCAAAAAAGTTTAGAGGGTCAATACTTAATCCACCTCCCCCTGTACCCCCCTTGGGATTTGATTTTTCTCTCCTCATCTACACAGACGACGTCTAGTTCTGAAATAAGACTACGTGCAAAATTTCATTGAGATAACTTCAAAAACATAAAAATTATAAATGAAAAAAGTTTTGTAGGTTTTTTCTCACCTGTTAGGGTCCGAACATACAACTTACAATAACTCATAAACTAGTTGTTTAATCAAAATTCAACTAGACAAACAAAAGTTATTAAATTATTTTTTCTAACGAAAGCCGTTTGTTTTGAAACCATTGGCGGGAGCACAAAAAAGTTTAGAGGGTCAATACTTGTTCCATCCCCCACCCCCCCCTGTACCCCCCTTGCGATTTGATTTTGTTCTCCTCATCTACACAGATGGCGTCTAGTTTTGAAATAAGACTACGTGCAAAATTTCGAGGAGACAACTTCAAAAACATAAAAATTAGAAATGAAAAATATTTGTTTAAGTTCAATTTCAACACTGTATTTCGAAAACGGGGCCCCCAGAAGAAAAATGTTATAAGAAAAGTCATAAATTTTTCGTCTCAGGAATCCGTGGTTAGCGGGTTGGCCCACTATTTTGTAACAGCCTGTATATATATATATATATATATATATATATATATATATATATATATATATATATATATATATATATATATATATAAACATATAAACATATAAAAATTGAAACTGACCCCGGATATGGGTTTTAGGGGTCCTAATTCGCGCTCATTTGAAACAAGTTTTGCAAAGTCTCAGCATCGATACCTCTCTATTAGTGAATTTTTTTAAATAAAAATTCACTAATAAAATAAGTTTTTAAATAACGCCTTGCAAAGAAATCATCTCAGCAATGCAAATGAGATTTTTAAGGATCGCTCTTTTCAAGTCCTTTCCCTTACATTGTGCTACATACCTTGAAGCAACCCTTAAAAGAATAAGGTCCTTACCTGAAACAAAAGAAAACATCTTTTAGAAATACCCTTAAACAAGACGATGCGTAATTAGGAATTATATACATACAAAAGCATAATAAATGTACGACTTGCCAATGTCATAAAATTTTCGGGACGCAGCAAGTGCGTTATAGTTATAGAAGTAAATTTTCATAAGAATTGTACACTACTAGTACGGCATATTACTAAAATTAACACTTTAATGTAAAAAATATTTTTAAGATAAGTTTTAGAGGTCCTAACACGTGCTTATTTGAAGATTTTTTTGGAAAGTGTTATAATCGATATCTCTCTATTATCAAAAAAATTATTTAATTTTGTATTCTAGTCCCTTTTGGGAAAATGCCCAAAAATTCAATTTTCTTATTAAGCTAGAAAATTAACATTTGGTACATCTAGGTACTGTAAGTCTCTTTAGAAGGAACTTGTATCAGAAATTTCATTAAAGTTACAAAAGTTTCGCAAAAAAAACTTAATTTATATTTAGAAAAGAATTTTTTTTTGCCAAATTATAAACGTGGCAGGTATTTTTTCTTATTAATGACCTGGATGATTTGGTTTTAGCCAACCTAATCAAACCGGTTACTCAAACAAAGTTTTTTAAAAACAAATTCTCTATTAGTGAATATTCCTAATAAAAATTCACTAACAGCAACAATGAAAAGATATCTGCTGAAAAATATAATTTGAAACTCAAATGTGACAAAGTTACCCAGGCGTTTTAAAGAAAAATGAGATTTTAGTCCAAAGGTAATTAGCAAATCACGCGTTGTGTTCTGAGATTTAAAAGCTACCTTTGTATTTGTGCTAGCATTTGAACTTTTTTATATATTTTCTGAAATGTTTCCACAGTATGTCATTGCATATTCATCTTTTTCTCTCTAATATTTGGATAAATTAAATTAAGTTCTAATTAGTATTATTTTCTGTCTATCATCGTATCTATTATTTTGCCGAAGTTACCATTATTACATGCTATTTGCTTACGTATTAAAATGTATTTTTCTTTAAGCAACTAGCATTTATTAATGGTACTCTGTTAAAATAATAGATCCGGTCATTCGTTAACTCGGACACAGTTTTGTGTCATATACCGCCACAATCCGAACGCTTTTGAAAATCATATAACATGGTAAACCCTAAATAAACTTCAGAGAATCCCATAAATCCCATAGCTTCCTATTAAAGCACCAAATGCTCGATGTTAGCGGCTTATTTATGCGCTAATTCAGTTTGTTGTCGCTGCCAAGACAGCATACATGCAGATTATTTTTTTTTTGTGAAAATGAAGCGAAGCGACAAAACGTGTACTACTATATATATATATATATATATATATATATATATATATATATATATATATATATATATATATATATATATATATATATATATATATATATATATATATATATATATATATATACATGTATATATTTAAACATATAAAGTCTGAGACCGACCTCGGATTTGGGTCCCAGGGGTCCCAAATAGCGCTCATTTAAAGAAATTTTTTCAAAATTTAAAAGTCGCGATCTCCTCGTTAGTGATTTTTTTTTAAAAGAAAATTCACTAAAAAAAATAAGGGCAGTTAAAGAAAATAAATTGAGTTTTTCTCAGAACGTCAAACTCGAAATCTGAAACGTGAAAATTCGCAACATTCAGGCAAAGAACCTAAAACAAATACGGATTATGTCAAGAAAATGTCGCAAGAGGAGTGTTCATTGTCCTTCATGTTACTAAAAAATTTAAAGAAAATTTATTTTAAATAGACCCTTTCTCTGATGCTTTGGCTGTAGGTTTAATTAAGTTGATGCTTTGGCAGTAGGTTTAGTTAAGTTTATGGTTTAACGATCTATAATTTTTAGCTAATTTTCATAAAAAACATTCGTTGCTGAGGAGACTGCGACTTTTGAATTTTAAAAAGATTTCTTTAAATGAGCACAAACTAGGCCCCCTAGAATCCATATCCGTGTTCACTTTCAGTTTTTATCTGATTACATATATACAGGCTGACGCATTTCTACGGTAAAGCTCAATCTAATTGTTATTATACAAGATACGAGAAAAAATTGTATACGTTAATTATAGGGTGTCTTAAGCTGCATCTTATGAAAAATATTTTAACAATCACAGGGAGGTCCATAAGTTGTTGGTGATCTCTACAATTGTTTTTTTTTTCTCGAAAACCCTTATATTATCTCATTTTTGCATTTTTTTATCGAAACATGATGCATGTTTGTAAGAAAAAAATCGAGACGCAGTAAGTGCGTCCTTCAAATTTCAATAACTCGCTCTGCTATTAACCTAAGGTTTGTTGACTAGGAAACCAACATTTTAAGTTTATTTTTGGCAAATTTTTGCATATTTTCAAACAATTAGTAATTTTGATACAATTTAGTGCATTGTTTCTGCTATATACGCTATACCGGTATCGAGATTGATGCCTGCTTGCATTAGATAAACATATTTGCTATTAAAAACATTTTTATGAAAATTCACTTCCATAACGCACTTGCTGCGTCCAGACTTTTATATATATATATATATATATATATATATATATATATATATATATATATATATATATATATATATATATATATATATATATTTAAGAAAAATGCAAATAAAATCAGAGATTTTGTTTCAACTATATTTTAAGTAGCAGGTATGCACGACTTATGATACTTTGTATGTAAAATTATGAGCTAATCAGTGCGCCAATATTTCTGTTTCTATTGGTGCACGTATTAGCTCAATACACTGATTTAGCATTAATTTTAAAAAGCTACAAATTAAATGAGATTGTCATGAACTTGCATCAATCATGGAATACTATAAAAGAATTATATCAAAAGTTGGACCCCACTTTGACAAAAAAACAGTGAGATGAAAAGTCGGTTAAAACACCAGTGGAGATCTTAATCGATGACATAGATTTAAAATGCCATTACCTAAATTTTAAATTTGATGAATCCACAAGTAAAAAGCCTTTAATTGGGTAGCAGGACACAATAAGAATTTAACATAACAAGACTTAATGACATAGGTTTCAGCTTTCAAAACTGACGACAAATGAGTTCAACGGCAATTAAGAATGTAAATTTTCAGAAAAATGTTGCATTAAAAGCACGCAGAAAGATGGTACCCAAACGTTCTGTCAATACATTCAATGGCCCATAACGTTCCATTACAAGATGTTCTTTTATTGAGAAGGTTAAAAAAAGACAGTAGCAACCAAAGCATTCGACGAGGTCTGGCACGCAGCGCTGCTTAATAAGCTTCCGGCCTATGACCTAGTGCCAAAACTCTGTACCTGGGCAGCAAATTTCCTCTCCAACCGGAGCATTTCTGTTGACATGGATCGCCATTCCTCTAAACTGTATCCAATTAATGCAGGTGTCCCTCAAGGTTCAGCTTTAGCCCCTACATTGTTTCTTCTCCACATCAATGACCTCCTCTCTACACATCCAAGCCAGTCACAGTTGTTCGAATGACAGCACCCTCCACTCAAATGTACAATATTCTAAGCCTATCCTTTAGCCCAATTAGATAAGGATCGCAAACTCATGGAGGGTTCTGTCTCTGTGGATCTCCAAATGATATTAGACTGGGGAAGTAGAAATCTTGTACAATTCAACTCCACCAAATCTCAGTCTTGCTTTCTATCTCATAAGAGATACACCAGCCCTAGACCCATCACAATGAACAACCAAGTCATTCAAAGTAATGAGCGCTTTTCACTTGTTGGCATTTCTGTGGATTGAAATCTCAATTGGCACCAACATGTCACATCAATTGCAGAAGCGGCTGCTAAGAAATTAGGTTTCCTCTTCCGGGCTCGCAAATACTTTTCACCAGCTAATATCTATACCTTATATACTTCACAAATAAGGCCAAACCTCGAATAATGTTCCCACATCTGGGGTGCCGCTACCGATTCTACACTCTCTATCCTGGACTCCATTCAGAAGAGAGCTATACGTCTTTCGTCCCGAGGACTTCCAAGTTGTGAAATTCCTTGCCGGCACATGTGTTTCCTTCTCCGAACCTCCAAACCTTCAAGTCCAGAATTAACAAGTTGCCTCTTTCCTCCTTGGCGACACCCATAGTACGATAGTGTTTAGGCTGTGAGCCCTCGTGGTGTTTGTTGAAATTAAAAAAAGAAACTTAAAAAGACGAGGTAGAAAAAACTGGTAATTATTTTAAGATACTTGATTTTGTATAACTCCGACATTTTCTATCATCGATAAAAATAATTATAATCTATTAAAAACTATTTGCTATCATTATTTGTGCTTTTTTTTAATATTTCGACAATGCGTAGAATTTGCTAATCCGGACGTACTGAATTTTTTTTCCGGATAATCGAAGTTGTACTGTACACAAAGCATATAATTCTAGCAAGATGTGGCCACTCTGCACACATCCAGAGATCCACTGGAACTTGTAAAAAAAATATTTGCGAACAAATCTCATTTGATGAAAAATTTCGAAATACGGCAGTCAACTGGTATTCATATTCACTTGACCTGACAGCCACTATATTTTCTGGTGCTGTCTTTAGAAGAGGTTATACAACAGACTACGAATAATCGACAAACTCAAGAACAATAACCTGGCAAAAATTAAAGCTTTACAGCCTAAGTTATTGATACAGCATAGCAAAAACTTGTAAAAAGCACACCTTTCAAAGACAAAAATATACTTTATTTTATTACATTCATCTTGAAGGATAAATAATTGTATCAGCCTGTATATAGATTATAATTAATATTTGTGTTACATGTTCGTTTAAAAAACCTGTCAAAACACAGTGTCAGCGAATATTTTCTATTCGTCGCTCTGTGCACAATCTCAACTTATTTAATGTATTTTTGAAATGGGCAGTGTAGATTATTTTGCTAGAAAGAAACACGTAACATCTCTTTAGAGCTCTACAGCTTGATTACTTCTAATTACCACATCTACGCGACCTTTCCATTGATCCAACACTGAGCTTGTGCCATATTCATAGGTAACTACACTATGATTTACAAAATGACTGATGAGTTCTCTTCATATAACCCGTCAGAGCTTCGTTTAATTAATGAAGAGTTTAACATCACCGTTGTGCTGAATATACACACCATAATTGGTTGTATGTGTTTGCTGAAGGTACACCAGCTGCTGGCAACCACCAGGTACATAGGTATATGAGCGCTGTCTACTACAATATTACCCTGTTAAGATAACACACTCATAAGCATTTATCTATTTCTGATGGATTCACTGTCATTGGACTAGATTTGCACAGGAGTCAGTTTAAAACATCTGGCACCAGCCAGAATCTGTTAACATAAGGGTGTTATGTACAAACATTGAAGTGGGAGGCCGACCCTGTACTTGATACAGAAAGGTGTGTTTATTATCTCAAACAATAGTAAAATTTTCCGAGGTAATATTATTTATTCATTTTGAGTAGGGCAGTCAATGTGAACTAGTGCTTAGTGTGACCACACAGTTAATTTAACTAAACTGTAAGTACAGTTTTACTTCAATAAAATACATAAATAATTAATGTGACAAGACACTATTTTCACAGTAAAACCTTATCAGTAAGAAGACCACAATTTTATTTGCCTTATCTTTTCGGAATGATCCGAAAAGACAGGATCGGATTCAAGCAACGTAAGTAGACGTTTCTCAAATTACAAATGAGGCCTCTGAGTACAGAAGATCTCAAATACAAACCCCTACCAACAAGAGCCACACCACCGTATTAGCACAACAAAAATTCCGTCCAAAAACCAAGTTATTATATTTCCATCAATAAGTGAAATGACGCTACAAGATTATATGAAGCCTCTAGGCGAAATTATTCACCATAAAAATATTCTATGGTGCTCCAAACCATCAAATAATATAGCGTGTATGTATCTATCATTCCAGAAGATTGTGGATAAGTGTATGAATGATTCAAAGGGCACAATACCTCAGGTCACATTCTAACTGAAATATCCAATCTCTCTGAAAATTGCTCACCTGGCCCGGACCGAATAACTGCCCAAGTGCCGAAGAGATGTGGATCTGCGCTGGCCACTCTCGCCATAATTATGCAATCTTCTTTTTGGTCTCATATCCTGCCCCAATCCTTGCTGACAGCAGATGTTACTGGAATATTCAAGGAAGGTGACAGATACGATCCTTCCAATTATCGGCAAATAATCTGACACCTTTAATAGCTAAAATTATGGAATACATTATTCGTAAAAGCATGCAGACGTTTCTTCTTGAAAACCACATCATTCCTCAGAACCAACATAGTTTTACGCCCGGCCGCTTGACACTCACAAACTTGTTGACCTGTGTTGATCATTGAAAAATATTGGTGGATAGCAGGAGACCTGTCGACGTTGTTTACCTAGATTTCTCCAAAGCATTTCACCGGGTACCTTTGAGGCGCCCTTATGCACAACTGCCATATTACGAAATTTGTGGAGATCTGATTTTGTGTACGCGTGAATGGTGCATACTCCGCTTCCCGAACTGTGGTACATGGTGTTCCCCAAGGCTCAGTCCTCGGCTTCCTGTTGTTCCTGGTATACAACAGCTATCTACCACTGATTATCATATCTGAATGCGCTTCTTTTGCTGACGAGTTATACAACGACCCACTCGCTTAACACAGTGATATTTAGGCAGACCTGCTCAAGCTGGGGAATTGATGGTTGCTTCCCCTCAACGCCTTCAAGTGTTCAGTGTGGCACATTGGCAGAAACAACCTCAAAATTCCATTAATGAAACCCAGCTTGCAACGGTTAAACAGCAGACTGATCTGGGAGTCATCGTGACTGAAGACTTGACCTGGTCTGCGCATGTGTCCAGTATCTATCACAAAGCAAATCGTATCCTGTACATGATCCGTAAGTCTTTTCACCATATTAAACTGCAGTCTGCTAAATTTGTATACACTACACTACACTAGACCTCTAATGGAGTATTGCGGGCCAGCCTGGTACCCAGAACTATCAGGAGACCGTGACTGGAAATAGTGTAGCGAGCAGCAAGCCGACTACCTTATGGCATTCTCAGGCCTAGCTACGAGGTTAGGTTACAAATCTGTGACATGACATAATTTGCTGAGAAACGTGAACGAGGTAACCTGATTTTCACATATCGTATGGTCTTACAGGAATACCGTTGGACACCCTGTTTACTTGGAATTCGTCGTCTCCGTGGGCATGAATACAAACTTTCCAGGGAAGCGTTTAGTGCTCGTTGTCGGCAGAACTTTCTTCCGAAACGAGTGTTTGGCAGTTGGAACAGTCTGCCTTCTCCAGTAGTGAGCACATTATCTGTGAGTACCTTTAAAAGACAATATGACCTAATTTGCCTTTAGTATTCTTTAAGTTTTGTTTGTTTTTGTAAGTTCAGTAATTTTTCTGATTTGTGCTGTGTTCTGGTTGTGCGCACCTAGCCCTTGCAAACACGGACTCTATAGGATTTATACTCTGTCCGTATTTATATGTAATAATAATAATTATTATTATTCTTATTATTATTATTATTATATTATACATATACATGAACATATACATATATATATATATATATATATATATATATATATATATATATATATATATATATATATATATATATATATATATATATATATATATACATGATTTTGGAACAATTTTTTTGTCTGTCGGTCTATCGGTCTGTATGTCTGTCTGTTTGTGACCACGACAACTTTAGAATGAATTGAGACGTCTTCAAATTTGGTATACAGTTAGCACGCGACAAACGACCGGTTCGGCTTGTTTTTGGGTAAAATCGCTTGAGGGGGCGATTTGGTGAAAATTGACATTTTTTTCGTTAAAACTCGAATCATATAACGTTTTAGAGTTTATTTATTAGAAAACTTTTAATCGCATCAAACATCTGGTATTCTGTGCTGAAATTAAATTAGGGGTTGAATGTGTGGGGGTGGAATCTTGTTAAAGAAAATTTCGAAATTCTTTTTTGCTAAAACAGTGTAAAAAACTCAAAACATTTAGAAAACTTGATTCTGCAACAATTTTTTTTCTCTGTCGGTCTTTCGCCACGTACGTCTGTTAATAGGCGAAAATTTGGTATCCAGTTGGCACCCGACAAACGAACGCTTCGAATTATTTTTGGGTAAGACCGCTTCAGGAAATAGGGGTAAAATAAGGGGTGATTTGGTGAAAATCGATATTTTTTCAATAAAACTGGATTATTGTACCGTTTCAAAGGTTTATGGGTACAGGAATGCAAATATTTTCTTTGTGGTCAAGTCATGGGCCCTAAATTCATTCCATGAGACTGTCTTTCTGAAGAGAATAAATCATCAAAACTATATGGAAGTTATGATTGAATTTGCAGCACTACTTTTTCTATTCTATTTAGTTTTACAAAAAAACACTAAGTGTTTATTATATTTTCATAGCTATTCTCAGAGGACTTCTGTCAGGGCGAAATTTCAGTCAATCAGGGCGCGGACCTGATCCGCCCCAACTTATGACTACAGCCCAGTAGTGGCCTCGTCAACAAAGACTTTGATTTGCTGACAAAAGATAATATAATAAAAGTGTTGTATGCAGTTTTTAGGATCAAAAAATAATTGAAGGCAATCCATAAAATATAAATTTAGGTATTATTAGTTAAATTGTCTACAGAAACCTGGGGACACAAAAACCCAATCATACGCCACAGAATTATGAGGAAATTTATAAATAAATCATATCTTTCCCCAGCTAAAAAAGACGGTGAAAGCAACAAGTTAAGTCTCTAAGTTCAGGAAATACACGCTACACGATATCCGGAGGGCCGGCTGCCCTGACACTGCCCTTAGGTCGAAATGAAAGACGTTAAGAAAAACAAATTCGGAAGTCCAGCGTATCGTGCTCCTTCAACCGTTTCCGTTCCCGGAGAATCGTTCCGTCAAAACGACGAGCCTTTTCATCTGGCCACTGGAACCCGTTCGTTCGATTGTAAACATCTGAAATAAGAAGAAAGGAAAAATTATGTGACATAAGACTGTTTTTCTTTCTAAGAAAATAGCTATTCGTGTGGACGTTCGACAGCTCGTGTATTTCTCTGTTTATGCTTTGTGCACTATGAAAAATTCAACGGAAAAGTTTATCCACCCCATCGAGAAATTGATTTCTGTAAGTATTTGCGTCTGGATACATCTGTTTTGTGGGACAACAATTTTTGTGATTCCAGTTTAATAGGATTTTCTATTGAAACCACAGAAACTTTCCACACTTTTTCTTTAACACTTACCTCAATAGCAAACTATTTTAAGACATATAATATAAGAGGATTGTTCAGCAGAAACACGTTTACACTAGTGCTGGGTGCATAATCTTTTTCTATAGACGACTACCGAGTCCAATGGTAATAGTAATAGTCGTTATATATGAATAAACCGATTAACCGATACTATTCGGCTAGTGGACTAGAAGAAATATTTTGATTATGAAGGTATAAAAATAAGGAACGTGATAGAAATTTCCTCGCTTGCAGCATTGGCCAAAAGTATTTAACAATTCTTGCTACATCTTATAAAAGAGTGTTTTCAGTGGCTGGAAATAGGAGTATCATAAATGCAAAATAGAATTCATTCAGGGAAACGCTGTATATGCTCTCGTATATTCTCACCTAATATAAAATGGACATGTCCGGTAAACATATGTCGTCATGTTCTGGCTTTACTATGTACTAAATATAGCTTTGTTTTTTATAATAAATACTGAGTTTAATTTTGTAAATAGTATCTTTTCTTCTACTGCCTGGTATGATACAGGTAAAATGCAGGTGTTTAGGTATACAGGGTCATTGATGGTCGATAGTAGATTAGACGTTTATGGAAAACGGGACATAGGATTAATTTGAAAATTTGGATACTGCCATAAATAGGCACTACCTGTCCTTCTAAAATATTTTTGCTTTGGCGGTGTTGCCGCTTCTACTCAAAAGTAGTAACAACTTTCTTATTTTTAATGGGACACGCTGTATATTATTTTGTTTTTTGAATTGTAATTTCTTTATGATCATTTTTTTTCTTAATAGCTTCCTATACCTATCTACAGCGGTTTTCGAGATAATGCTTATTTAATTTTTTTTTTCTCAGAAAAATGGTCCCACAATTTTTTTTATTTAGCTGCTAACTTAGCTAACCCATAGAAGGCTGAAATTTTGCCCACAGCTTGAAAAGCCTGGTATTTAATAGTTACCTAAATAAATTCATTTCATGTTATACAGGCCGGTTTAAAATTGATGATTTTAACGTGACACACAAAAAAGGCCAAAACTATTTATTCTTCATGGACAATGTGAAAAATTGTAGCAAGAACATGTAAGAAAATCAATGAAATGTATCATGAATTACAACCAATGAGCGAAAGAAAGGTTATGCGAATCCAAGATAATTTTTTCAATTATTATTTATTATTACATTCTAAACGTTTTACAACAAATTCTCAAAATATCCTTTATTGACTTCTAAGCACTTCAAAATCCGGCGATGTACACCATCAGTTGTCGCTTTATGTATTTCATTAGCATCTAGTTGGTGGATGCAATTGGTCACACGTTGACGTAGCTCCTCTTTAGTGTTCACCGATGTCTGGTATACCTTTTGTTTTAAAGTACCCTAAAGGTGGATATCGATGGGTGTAAGGTCGGGAAACCTTGCAGGCCAATCCCATGAGCCCAAACGCCTAAACCAGTGCTCATCAAATATCTGAAACAGCTCTTGTGTTACCTCTTGCGTGCAATGTGCGGGTGCTCCATCCAACTAGAAACAAGAAGTACGGAAATCTTCTAATGTTAAATTTTCCAAAAATGTGATAGTACTGTCCTTAAAATGTGGAGGTATTGATTTCTATGTAATGGCTCATTGTAAATGAAAAATCTTATTTGGTTGTCTTTTAAGAGGCAAAAAACATTAAAACTAAATTTTTCTTGAAAGCCCCTCTGCTTGACCATGTGTGGATTTTGATCAGCCCAAAAATGTAAATCCCTTCTATTGATAATGCCTTCTCTCGAAAACTTGGCTTCGTCTGTCCATATTATTTTTCTCAAAAAGTTAGGATCCTCTGCAATGCGTATTAGGAGTGCTCACAATGTTGAATGCGACGTTGGTAATCATCTGATTTCAGGTGTTGCGGTGTTATAAATTTAAAAGGATGCATGTTGTGATTGGCCAGAATCTTTTGCGCCGCATAATAAGTTACGCCTAATTCATATGCTGCACTTTGGATGGAAGTTTGTGGATATGCGTGGAAATAGGCTAAAACGTTCACTATATTTTCTTCAATCGACGCTACAGGCCTTCGCAAACTTCGAGTTTCCCCAAGTTTTGAACCATAATTGATAAAATTATCTTGTATTCACATAAGCTTTCTTTGGTCATTGGTTGCAATTCAGGATACATTTAATTGAATTTTCTACATGTTCTCGCTACAATTTTGTCACATTGTCCATGAATAATTAATAGTGTTATCAAAACTTCATTTGAGTAATTATTTCGCTCCATCTTAACTTGTTTTCAAATAAATATTAAGTGGACAATAGCAAATGAATATTAAAACTTCGGCGTCTGTACACAGTAAACAATTAAGCAATTGTGAAATCACTTGGCGTTCCATGACCAATAATTTAAATTATGTGAAGATCATGTGTTTTTTAGTAATTATTGCGATTATTTCGAATACTTGACGAGTTAGGTATACCACTATGGTACATCAATTTGGAGGAAATTTAATTGCCTTTCAGACTTTCAACTAATATACAGCGTGCCCTATTTGAAAAAATAAAGTGTTGACTTTTTTTGTGTCACGTTAAAATCATCAATTTTAAACCGCCCTGTATAACATTAAATGAATTTATTTATGTAACTATTACAAACCAGGCTTTTGCAAACTGTACCCGAAATTTCAGCCTTCTATGGTTTCAAATAGCAGCTAAATTAAAAGTTTAGTGGTACCATTTTTATGAGAAAAAAATAATTAAATAAGGATTATTTCGAAAACCGGTGTAGATGGGTATATGAAGCTATTAAGAAAAAATGATCATAAAGAAATTACAAGTCTAAAAACAAAATTATATACAGGTGTCCCATTAAACATAAGAAAGTTGTTACTACTTTTGAGTAGAAGCGGCAACACCGCCAAAATTAAAATATTTTAGAAAGACAGGTCGTGCCTATTTATGGCAGTATCCGAATTTTCAGATTAATCCTATGTCCCGTTTTCCATAAACATCTAACCTACCATCGACCATCAATGACCCTATATAAAGAAATGCTATTTCAGAAAGGTTTCCGCAGTTATAAGTGTGACTCATAGTACTCGGGCTGAACATCGTGCAGAATTTGTTGAAACTCGACGTTTCGCCTCCTGTTTGGGAGCCACTTTTAAGAGGTTAAGGAAGTTATATATGACAGGAAAAACTTAAGGGCGGGTTGAGCTGTTCGATGCCTCAACCTGCCTACTCCCCAAGTCTCTCCAACTGAAGATCGTATGTAAGACCAACGCTAGACCCAAGAGATATAAGACCGCCGCTTGAAGGTGCTTTGGTCGTATTAAAAGTATTTGTTGAGTAAGTTAACACATCAGTAGATCTGTATATTGATTTAATGTTTATTTACAATGAAGATATAATAGGTTTCCAGGTAACCGGAAGTCAAAGCTTATCATCTCTCCTTTGAACAATCGGGATCTTTTTAGATCTCGATTGCCCCGAGGATGATTATAGTTTTGCAGATGTCCACTGAAGGTATGGTTTTAGCATTTACAAATAATAATATATATTTTGTTCCATAAATACATATGAATGCGTGGAGCATGTCAATAAAAAAAAACACCTACAATTTTATAACAAACAAATAATAAAATGTATGTGACAATACAAAACTGCGAAAGTAAGTTTGTACAAATAAATAAACCTAATTTAAATGTAAAAAATGAAATCACATATATAAAACGCTACAGTCAAATACACAGAACACCAAGAACAATTTGCAAAAAGCAGAGGAGTAAAACATTATAATCTCGATTTGGGTAGGCAATCGATAACACAGCGTGATATTGTCCCGGTTAAATTCCTTAATAGTATACGTTGCCATATCCACCAATAGATAATGGATTTCCCGTTTAAACAGAAGATAATTTAAATTCTTCAAGCTGCCAGACAAGGCATTATAGAATCTTTATGGTTGCGACAGAATACTTTTTTGTATTTTTGTTAGATTTGTATGTGGGTGAACGAGATATCGAGCAGCTAAGCCACGAGTATTATAAACGTGAGAAATTTCTGTGACTAAAAAATTCATTGTAATCTTTCTTTACAAACAAACATACAATGGCGGGAAGGTGAGCACTCCATTTTTTTAAACTGTTCTACATGTTTCTCTGATTCTTAGCCCATAGACTGCCCGTATACATCCCTTCTGGAGAATGCAAATCCCAGAAGCTTCTGTCGAATTGCCTTAGAAAATGATATTGTATCTGTCTAGACAGCACCAAAGCATGGTAGACAGACAAGCTTGCTTCTGCGCTCACTGAAGAAGCGATAACTCTCAGTCCGTACATTGAAGAAGCCCGCTTTGAAGCAACCTGGTCCACATGCAGACTCCAGTTGAGTTTCTCGTCCAACGTTACGCAACTCGTCCAAATGTCACACTTTTACTCACTGCGATGGATTGGTTTTCAAACATAAAATGAGTACACTGCACCTTGTTTCATTTTATTAATACAGTTTGATTAATATTTACTTTAAGCTGGTTACCCGTTCATCACTCCTTGAACGTGTCTAGAGTAACCTTAATATCCAGATCTGCTGCCCAACGCTACTGATGTGTCATAGACAAATTGAAATACTCCGATGAACCACCAAGCCAGGCACTTAATTGACATAAATGAGGAACAATATTGGCCCCAATATTGAACCTTGTGGAACTCCTCTCTTCACTGTGCCGAACTTACTTGGTACTATCTTTCCTGTTGCTTTATATATTGTAACACAATGCTTCCTACCCTGAAGGTATGATGCAATCAGAGTAAAAGGCGCACCACGAAATCCCAGATCATCAAGTTTCCTCAATAAAATGTTGTGATGCGCATAATCGAAAGCTTTCAATAGGTCTAATATACTCCCAATACAACCTGTCTCCTGTTGATGTCATTCAAGATTTCTTCCATTAGCAAGTCTATCAAGGCCGCGGACGAGCCCTGAGGGAAAAAAAATAATTATATAGACTTTGAAAGTTTTTTTTTGAAGTATCTCTGCCATAGCGCATTTGCCGTGTCCATAATTTTCATACATTGCATCCAAATGCTCTCGAAGAGTAAAGCTAATCTCCTTCGTTACCCCCTCACGCCGCTATGCTCGTATGTGGATGCTTGCGGCACTAATTTCTAGAATAGTTTAGAGTAGGTCATTTTTTAAATTGAAAATCAGTGTGAGTAGTAGTTTTAGGACGAACAACTATCAAAAATTAAGGAGTGACAAATTAAGGCCTTTTGCTTCTTTAAAAAAAAATAAGGGCAGCCAATAAATATAAAGTAATGTCCAATAAATGCTCTGCTATGACATTTATATTTATGAAAAATATATAATCTCAACTTGAAGAGACCACTTTAAAGATTTACATTTATTTTATGTTCTAATTTGTCAGCACATAAAATATTGTCATCAAAATTTACGACCCGTTTATATTTTGTTACTTTAGTACATTCACAGGTAAAATTTCCTTAAATTTGTTTGTAACGATTTTGGTTTTTCTAGGGTGTACCGCACATCACATGATCTGAACCACTTAATATTTTCATATTTTCATGCTATCTTACAAAAGAACCTAGAAATAATTTAGATGTTGCAATAAGAGATTTAAAGAATTTCCAGCCATAATGTCTGCTGTCTGCTAAATACCAATAGCATGCAGGTCTTTAAAGCTATTTAAATATTTTTTCGGAATCCCGCATCCAAGTATAACTAATAAACATTATAAATAAGGTTTTAGGTTTACTAGAAGCTACAAGAAATTATATTTGTTTACTTATTTACTTATTTATATTTAGATAATATTTTGGTAGATTGGTCTACGAGGCCTAATAGAATGGGCAGTGGGATCCGCTAATTTAACCCCATTAGGTTATTATCCGTGGGGCTACCTATAATTTATAGTACGTTGTCCATCGAATGCTTGCTCTGCCATCACAAACCTCATTCTCAGATATTTGCTATATTTACCATCGTGCCTAATAGTACTCCCTAGGTACGCCAAAATGTATACTTGTTCATGACATTGACAATTTAGCTGTACATTCATTTTCGCAGTGTTATTATTACTCATCTTCATCACGTTTTGGTTGTTCTAAACAGAACTTTGGATCCCTTTGCGACACATTGACTGGAGAAATATCTCTGGAATTTCTAGAATTCGACTCGATATCTGCGCTGCTGTATTATGTCAAAATTCGGAAGTGCCAGATATTCCCAATTGTACCTTATGGAATCCAGAGGAGGAAGCAACAGCAAATTACACTCGCCCTAAGAGTTAATATTTAGATAATATTTTTCCTAGAGGGTGAATTGGTTGGCGGGGTCCTATACAATGGCCGGAGAGAAGCCCTGATTTGACCCCGTTATATTGTTATCTGGGCGGGGGGGGGCAGGGGGGGGTGGGGTGGATTCCTACCTAAAATTACAAGCATATAGCAACAGCCCGAACACCGAAATGTACGTCATCCTGCACTGTGTGAGGGAGAACAAGAGGAGGCGCTACACCAACAAGCGGATACTCATAGCCACAGACAGCCAGGCAGCCCTTAAGGCACTAAGTAGCCCACGGGTAAATTCCTGGCTGGTGAGTGAGTGCCGAGACGAGACGAGTGACCTGGCTGGGCAGAATGAGGTGACCCCCACCTGGGTGTCGGGTCACTCGGGGGTCAAAGTCAATGAAGAGACTGACAGTCTCGCGAAGAGAGGGTCACCAGAACCATTTATGGGACCAGAACCGGCTCTGGGCGTGTCAAAGAGCACTGCCAGGGGAGCCATTAAGTCCTGGGTCAGAAACCAATACAAGGTGCACTGGGCGGACTGTCCAGGGCTCAGACATGGGAAGTCAATAATTGACGGACCGAGTTCAAAGAGAGCTGTGGAGCTGCTAAATATTAGCAGAGGACAGCTCACAAACACAACAGGTCTTTTGACGGGACACACGACCGTCAAGAAACACCTGCGTAAAATGAAGCGGTTCGAAGGGGACCTCGCATGCAGACTCTGCGGCGAGGGGGAGGAATCAGCCCAGCACATCTTGTGCGAGTGTAAAGCTCTGGACCGCAAAAGACAACTGATCTACGGTCAGTCTAGACCGGAGACAGAGCAATATAAAACTTCACCCTATCAATCGCTGTGCAGACTAGTTCAAGGCACAGTGATTTTGGAATGGGTGGAGTAAGACTAAGGGTATGCACAATCAACAAAAGGTTGCAGTGCTATCGGGGCGGCAAGGCCGCGGACGAGCCTTGAGGGGAAAAAACAGCCCAAACAATATTGACGACATTTACAATCCAAATAAGACAGGAAATTAGATTGATAGAACCACAAAAAGTTTTAGTTTATTTAGTTTCTTTTCTCTAACAAATTGTGTTGCAAGCATTCAAAGAATGCCTAAGATATTATTAGGATGTTGCTGGTGGTCAATTCCAACATTTGTTAAATTATTTTTCACCATTTTGTCATTGAGAAATTCATGTTTTAGAATATTATATATATATATATATATATATATATATATATATATATATATATATATATATATATATATATAGGTTAGGCTAATAATAATAAAATAGGCAATGGCAGAGGGGCTTTTGGTAGACAACATGACAAATAAAGATTTTGATGTCAGTCATCAGAGATTAACCAGCACGTCGCCCGAGGATGTCAGGAGATTGTTGCAGTAGAATATAAAGAGAGGCACGACGCTGTTGCGAAAATACTTCATCAAGAAATGGCTCTCAAACTGGGACTTTCAAATCTTAGTAAGGTGTCCTACTATAGATGCAATCCTCAGCCTGTTCTAGAGAACTTGGGAGACAGGTTGTACTGGGATCGGACCGTGCTCACAGACCAACAAGTTGTCCACAACAGGCCCGATATAATAATAGTGGATAAGTTCTGCAAGCAAGTGACGCTGAAAGATGTGGCCATTCCGAATACTAATAATCTAGAGATAAAGTACAACGAGAAGATCATTAACTACAGCGACCTCGAGATGCAAGTCAAGAGGCAGTAGAGGGCAAATAGTGTCCGAGTGATTCCAATAGTCATGTCGTCATCTGGTGTGGTGCCTAAGAGTATTCGAGAGAATATTAAGAGACTGGCTCTTGAGGAGCACCTTTGTAAGGTTATGTAGAAGCTGGTAATGCTTGTAACTGCCCGCACCGTGCGGAGATTCCTGGGAAATGAGGATGTGTCACGTTGTCGTTCAGGGCCTAATACCTTGCAAAAGGTTCCATCTGAGCTCGGTCCCTTTGGTATCTGAGATACCCGAGGGAGTGTGAAAGCCCTTTAGGCTAAAGTCGATAATAATAATAATAATAATAATAATAATAATAATAATAATAATAATAATAATAATAATAATAATAATAATAATAATAATAATAATAATAATAATAATAATAATAATAATAATAATAATAATAATAATAATAATAATAATAATAATAATAATAATAATCACAATGATAGGAAGAGCTGACACCGAAAGATCAAAAAGCAACGACGCTATGAACGCTTGGCCGCCACAAGCCAAATATCCTTGTGGTTTTTCTGACAACACTTGCTGAAAACTCTTCAAGCCAAAAGGATCGATAGGTCGTGCTTTCGCAGTCCCTATGAGTACTGAACATCGGGATCAAGCTAGCTATTGTACTCTTGCTCTACGCGAGGTTTGTGTCCCCGCTGAGTTGGCCTTAGGACGCCAGCGTTATTCCTATAATTTATCACAATTAAACAATGTTATGCAAATAAGCGTAGCTTGTTCTAGCATAATAAGACACCATATGTTCCAAATAGAAATTCGGTAAAAGACATGTTTTCAGTGTCACTATAAATTTTGTGCAAATCTTCCAGTTGCAATTGTAACCATCACCAATATTTTTTCCACCAGCCATGATATTAAACTCAACTACACACTACAACTTGCCCAAATTTGTTACACAATGTCACCACTAAATGCTTCAAAACTTCTACCACTATAATTTCGATATGACACTTGACAGCCTCAAAAGGATACGTGTATGATGATCAAAATTTTCGTAGGTTCCAAATAAAATAACAATTGGGGGTTGCTATTTAAGAAAACAAACTGTGACGTCATTTTTTGAGTCACCTGTATCACCTGTATAAATGAAATTAGTTTAGGAAATGTCTATTCAAAAATAAAAATCGACCTGTCCAGCGTTTCAAAAATATTCCAACGTTTTTGAGCTCACGCTTTAGGTGAGCGGTATAAGGAGCATAAGGATCCGTCCGCGTATGTAAATCATGTTTCACATGGACATACTAAGAGTGATTGTCTCAAGACTGATATCTGCACGTAACTGACATAACATGAGGCATCATAAAAAGAAATGATGAAAAGATTTCTAACAAAACAATTAATTCTGCAAAATGGCATTTCATTATTTGAGACTTCTATTTTAGAAGCAGTAAAACCTTCCGATATTAAAATAGTATTGCATCATCAGATGGCTAGAAACTATTTTATGACAACGGGCTGTTTACAAATACAGTTAGTTTTAATGTCTTCTAATAAAACTGCATGTGCGTCTCCTAGCATCAAATATAATAAATATTTGAAATATGGCGAATTTTATGACGACTTTATTATTAGAAAATTAAAGAACGTGGTGGCATCCGTGCGATGACATCACCGCACGCTCCGTGAATATCTTTAATGGACCCTTAAGCCTTGTCCTGATCCTTGTTTCTCTTGGTAAGCAATCGATGGCACATTCAACTGGTGAGTTGCTGATATACCGAAGCAAATATTTATAGCGGATGACAAAGACAACAGAAAGTGTCAAAACGTGTTGTTGGCGTGTTCGATCACGAAAGCGGTTTCAATTAGATTTCAACTGAATTTGTGAATTGAATTGTTGGAATTATTTCTGTTCAAATCATACTGATGGTACGCACGATTGGATCTCTCTTCGATTCACTACCCCCTTTTACTGACGGCTTCCCGACTTGTTGATTCCAGATGAAAAATTGCCCTGACTTTTTTGCATGAAACATGTTAATCAATGTAAAGGTCTTGAAACGACACTGGTATGGATTAACAACTTTTATGCAAATCGCCGTTTAAAGGAGACGTTCCTTTTATTAGTTTTTAACTTCACACTAAATCCAATGATTGAAATTTTCTTCCCTTGCTGAAATTAGCACAAAAGTACATGTTTTTTCTTTACTTTAAATGATAGCACGCCTGCAGTAACTGGGACGCATTTTTGAATCGTTAAAATTGACATTTACGCGCCTTTCAAAAACCATAAATAAATAATGTCACTACGTTTTCCTATTTTTCCTAAAAGAAACGTTAAAAACTATGAGCATAAAAATATTGACAAATATGGATTTGCTGAGACTGTCTAGCGAGTTTGGACGGGCATAATATATTTTTTTACTGTAAAACTCTATTCAATTTTTAGATATAGGCAAATTCATCAGACCAGTCTATTCGCTACATACAGAACGATCATTGGTCATCGTAACGAGCTTAGTTCTAATCATCCTAAATAATCAAATTTGCAGCTACTATTAAAAAAACAAGGCTTTGCTAACCGCAGCTTATATTGCGCGTCTATGAGTTACCTGAAGAGTATTTATCAGGAGGATGATGTGTTCTGAAAACTTCAGTGTGTACTGTGTAAATGACACTACAATGTACTTCAATTGATTTATAGAATTTGGCTTATTTAATAAAACAAGTGTAACGATTGCGTTTCGTTACTGCTTTAATTATTCAAAATAAACCCCTATCTCTTAATTAATAGCCGACAATCCAATATCTGTAAGGCAATTCGTGTTTTGATTTCAACATTATTTTTATGAAAAGTCGCTAAATCTTCAAGTACCGTAAAACACCGTACTGCATTTTAAATGTGTACGTTAAAAGTCAAATATCTAAAGACGCAATGTGGCTTTGTTAGTAAATGATGCGTCGCATTTGCGGAAAGAATATTTCCAAGAAATAAATGTCGTTACTACTGGCTCTGTAATTTTCCGTATGACGTCACGGGCGACGGTTGAGAAAATTGCCGGCAAAAGCTTCAACTGTGGAGTTGAGACGACGTGACTTCACCACCGAGGTCTCGTTTTATCTCATTCGAAGAATGGAGGCTAGAAAGAGCTCGCGCACAGCCAGCAACGGTCACGATAAGAATTTTTGCGTGCAGCGAGTAGCAATTGCAGAACTCGACAATCAGTAAGGACTCTGCTGAGCGTTCATAGAGTGAACATCCGTCTGTTTCGGTGGCTACTAAATTATCTTAAAACGGGGTTGTAATGTTCTTTCTGTTATCTGTACTGCCTAAATAATTATTGTCAGTGATTGTTCGGAGTAATTCAAGTGATTTTCGACTTTAATTACACATTGTATTCAGCATAAAAACGCGAGCTAACTCGTGGTTCTTTGTTCCGAGCTGTTGAGTTCTTGCTGTAATCAGAAAGTATTATTCCTGGTTATTATCGAAACTTAAGTCAATTGGTAGTGAATTTTACTTGAGCACATTCACGTTTCAATTGCGATTTGCAAAGTTTCTATCGAGCGAATTTAGAACATCGACATAGGTGTCAAATGGTCTTATAGTATGGGAGCAGTAACATCCACCGGCCCAATAATCTCTGATGCAAAGTCCCAGTTTTTCCGCTCTTATTGGAGTCTGGAACCTGTGTCAGGCACTCATAACTGATCCCCCTGGAAAGCATCTTCACAGGGTCATCAGGTAACCTAATACCGGAAGACTGGTGAGCCTAAATAAATATTTTCTCTGAATCGGCAGAATTTTCATGTCGAAATCTAACATCTGAAGTTTTAATAACCTGAACTTCCAAAATCACGTATTAAAGTTTGAGCTTAAACCACGTCAGGGAGGTGCTGTGAGCATAACTATATATTTCCTGTTTAATCTCCAAGATTTTGTCAATTTTGTAAATTTAAACTCATGTCTTATTAATTTTTTTAAATTGTAATTTGCAAATTTTGTCTGTGAAATACCTAACCTATACATTCTCTTTAACATCTCTTATTTTTAATAATTAATGTAGAAATGTCACGTATGATTATATATTCTCTTTTTTTTTTAATTTTTTTTTTGAGCCTCACTCAAAGAACTGGCCAGTTAATTCGCTAGAAAACCTAGTAATTGATTGACAAATGTCAAGTAATTTACCTAATCATTTGTCTTTGTTTTTGAGCGATACCCTAAGTAATTAACAGTAACATTTTAGTAATATGCAACTATCTTTATATTATTGTTTTGGTACATGTATGTAAAATAATAATTTCTTGCTCTTGAGATTCTTGCTATCTATTTGATTTCTATTTGTGTGCTATCAATGTTTATTTGAGAATAATCAATCATTTTATTTCATTGTATTCGCTATTCCAAATTTAATTTATATGAATAAATTTATATATTTTGTTATATTAAAATTTATGTTTAATTGAAGAGAAATTCCTCCCTAATATCTACTTTTCTTTTGACGTCACCGCAAACAATTATTTCTTACTAAACTATTACCTAGATATCTAAATTTCTATGTAATCTGGCACTAGTCTGGAGAGCCCACAAATATAGGACTCTGGGCAGTGCGAAGCAAACAAAGGAAGAGGACGTGAGTATCAAACTATATCCAGATCTGTTAACCTCCTAAAAAGTGCTTCTAATCTTAATACATTTGATAATCTGATAGATAGCTTCTTTAGAGTAGGGTGTTATAGGCAATTGTGATCTCACCATTGAGCAGATCTATATCCACCTGAGGTCAATCACAATATATCACGGTCCTTGTACGTAAAGCTTTTCTTTGAAGGAGGTAACACATGCTGTAACTAGGGAAGATGGTACACAAGAGATATATTATTATTATTATAATTACTGTAGTTGTTCTCTGGTTTTGCCTGTAATTTGTTTGGTGACGGGCCGAGGTCGGGCCACTTTACTTTTATTGGTGAAGAAATTTTCTGACTGTATTAAAACGGCTTTCTGGATGGACGTGTATGCCGGTTGATAACTGAAGGTACCGAGATGTTTGATGAATGAATGAGGTTTTATGATTGTTACAGACATTGTCAGCGATACGACTATAAGTTTTTCCAGTTTCCAGATTTCCTGCACCTTTTTTTCCCTCAGGGCTCGTCCGCGGCCTTGCCGCCCCGATAGCACCGCAACCCTTGGTGGATTGTGCATACCCTTAGTCTTACTCCACCCATTCCAAAATCACTGTGCCTTGAACTAGTCTGCACAGCGATTGGTATGGTGCCGTTTTATACTGCTCTGTCTCCGGTCTAGACTGACCGTAGATCAGTTGTCTTTTGCGGTCCAGAGCTACAGACTCACACAAGATGTGCTGGGCTGATTCATCCCCCTCGCGGCAGAGTCTGCATGCGAGGTCCCCTTCGAACCGCCCCATTTTATGCAGGTGTTTCTTGACGGCCATGTGTCCCGTCAAGAGACCTGCTGTGTTTCTGAGCTGTCCTCTGCTAAGATTTCGAAGCTCCACAGCTCTCTTTGAACTGGGTCCGTCAATTATTGACTTCCCATGTCTGAGCACTGGACAGTCCGCCCAGTACACCTTGTATTTCTGACCCAGGACTTAATGGCTCCCCTGGCAGTGCTTTTGACACGTCCAGAGCCGGTTCTGGTCCCATAAATAGTTCTGCTGACCCTCTCTTCGCGAGACTGTCAGCTTCTTCATTGCCTTTGACCCACAACCCCCCCCGCCCGCCCCCCCCCACCCCAACCCCCAGTGACCCGGCACCCAAATGAGGGTCACCTCATTCTGCCCAGCCAGGTCGCTCGTTTCGTCTCGGCACTCACTCACCAGCCAGGAATTTACCCGTGGGCTACTTAGTGCCTTAAGGCCCTCCTGGCTATCTGTGGCTATGAGGATCCGCTTGTTGGTGTAGCCCCTCCTCTTGTTCTCCCGCACAAAGTGCAGGATGGCGTACATCTCGGCCTGAAATACCGTTGCATGGGCTCCGAGGGAAATACTATGACTTACCCTCGGTCCTTCCGAGTAAACACCTGCCCTCGTTCCACGCTCCCCGCCGGATCCGTCCGTGAACCAGACGTGCGCGTCCCGTGGTATGCCCGGCGTCTCCTCCCGCCATGCCTCGCGGTCGGGGAATTTCACTGTAAAGTTGTTTTCCCTGCACATTCGCGGGCTCCCGAAGTCTGACCTCATTTCAAGCATGGGCTCCTTCACGATCTCCTGGATTTTGCAGTGGCCCCTGAAGCCTGGGTTGATTTTCAGTATACTATTGCAGGCTAGTCTGTATAGTCCTAGCCTGGTTCCTTCACCTTAATCGCAAGGCATTAATCTTCCCTGCATACTTGTGATCGATATTGTTGTCGTTTGTGATTGAAATGTCGATAAGGAGGAAAGTATGTTGTGTAAATTTGTGGTACATTGTGATGTCAGGTCTGTTTGCTGTCATTAGTAATAGGCATCATCGGCTGATTGCAATAATCGGATGATCCAACATTAATGATCGATTCCAACATTAATCGGGACTAACATTTTCTCAAACGATTTTTAGGCAGTGCAAGAGAAGATAGAGGGTCTGAAATATTTGAATTATAACTGTTTATTACTTGTATAAAAAATCCGAATAACTATATATCTGACATAAGGTTCGCTATTTGACACCTCTGATTCCGATTGTAAACCTATAATATTTATGATATTCGGATGATCACTTAAATGATTCTAGATGGATAAGCTCCACAGTAGAACGACCTTTCATTTATCAAACAAACAAAAATCACGTGATTGTGAACTTTATGAGGGGATATTATTCGAATATGATTCGAATGAAACGATCGCTAAGGTCGAAATTTGCTCGTTCTTCCTGTTACTATACAAGTAAATTTCTGTTACTCTAGGCTCTAGAGCATTAATATTCCAAAATAATCCGAATACTGTTCCGAGTGACGAATCAATAAGGTTTAAATTCGCAGACTCTTGCACTTATTAAACGAGTAAGACAGCTTTACTAAGGAGTCTAAGACAAGAAACCGACTATTTAATTCGGATGGTCATTGGAATGATTTTAGATGCATAACGTCCATAATAGCACAACGTTCTACTTACCAAACACGGAAATATACGTAACTTTAATACCGGGTACCATTCGAATCATTTTTTGGTAATAGGAATGTACCGAATATATCAATAATCGGAGTGTTTTTCATTCGGATGCTCCCATCACTAGCTGTCATCGTATAGTCAGTGTGGATGGTGCGGTCCCAGTACAAGGTAACCTTTTTATTAATAATGACACTTTCTGATGTGTATTTATACTAGTATAGTGAGGTGAAACTGCTTCCTGTCATCGGTGGTTGGTCATAGTCGCGGAAATGGACCGAATATACCAAAATACACAAAAGATTTCAGATTTTACATGAAACATTGAATTACTAAATAATAAATCTTCTTCAAGCAATATTTATCCCGCTTAGCATTTGTTGGAGAAACACAACTGGTACGCCCCTGCCTTCTTTTACCCGCTATTGCACTTATTGCTATCTCCTACCTGGAGTTACCTCCTTCTCTATTTCGCAACCCTTTTAAATTGCTGGTTCCTTTTCATCCCTTAAATCTTGGTAAATTCTAGGAACGCTTAAGTCTCTAATCGCCTCTATATCGATAATGAAAATTCTCCTTATGATATTTTGTATTCATTTTACGCCTGATTAATGCCATACGAGAATTAAATATTTACCGTTAGGTTGTTTTCTTTAAGTTAAATAGTTGTATTTAACATATTTCTTAATATCTTCCAAGAATGAACCTTGGATTTTCTTACTACGTCAATAAATACTTCTTAATATTTTAACCGGTTGGCCATGCTGTACTTCTGACGTTATGTCAACTCATACGTCAACAAGCGCCATCTGGAAGCTCCATAAAAGCAGACTTCTCGTCAAACTGTCTTCAGTTCGACCAGTTCGCTCATCGATCTCATCTTCTTAATTCCTTGGGACCTCGATCTGAGCTCCCAATTTTCCAAGCTAAACACCGCTTGTGTGTTACAACCTAAATTATCTCAAATATTGCTCTTGTATTTCGTACGTGCCAAGTACAGTTGTGCCATAAATATTCTGTGTTTCTCCTAAATTAGCAAATTATACGTGATAAACGTTCATTACACATGAGCATTTAAGTAAATGCAATACGCAAGTATCAAATTGTAAACAATAATTAATGTATATATATATATATATATATATATATATATATATATATATATATATATATATATATATATATATATATATATATAGTAATGGTTTTATAATATAAGGTGTGCTTACGTTTACTACCCCACGTTTATGGGCGTCAATTGTAATGATTTATATGCGTATGTAAATATTGCATATGATTTTAGGTGTAGTTTAAGTATAATTTTAGGTATATTGTATGTATGTATATTTATTATTGTGTGGTTTAATTATATTTTGTGTATTTGATTTTATTTGTAGATTTTTAGTTTCCTATATTTGTATACTGGTATTGTAATAGCTATTATGATTTAAATCTCAGATTATTATGTTTATAGTTGGGCGCCTTTAAATTTATTTATTTATTAATTATAGGGTTCAATATTATTTAAATTAATTTCTCAAATTCTGACACATTTAGAAAACCTATATATATATATATATATATATATATATATATATATATATATATATATATATATATATATATATATATATATATATATATATATATATATATATATATATATATGTAAGTAAAAATGTTGTTATCTTTTAAGAATTATAAACAGATTTATATTTATATTAAATTAAATGAATTTACCTTTTTTTTTAATTTAATTTGTTTTCTTCTTACTTGTATCCTCGGCTTTATGTAGGCTATATTCTTCAGGGATTTAGTGGGATCAAGTGAAAATTCTTACCTTTTACCTAAATTTTCTGTAACGTTTCATTAAAATTATGTACCCTGATATGAAATGAAACCACAAAATATTTCCAGTTAATAACTTAATTTCTATTAATGTTTTCTACTTAACCAAATTATAAAACAATATAAACAACTTTATCTAGCATTTAACATTTATTAGTTTCTTGTTGGATCCTCTAATTTATATTGGCCATTCAATTTTAATACTTACTTAAAAAAAATTAGTTTCCAGTTCGAACCGACTTTAATCAACATTTTCTTTCTATACTTTTCTGCAAAACTGTTCCTATGGCAATAGCTTCTGTTGTTAACATGGCTGATGTTTGTATTATTACGATATTCTCGAGAGGATATCGTAGCGACATCTATTGATATTATTTTGAATCTCTTTATTTAACGGGCTAAGATATTTTTCTTTTAGATTTTTGACTTAAATGACATTTGGGTCGTAAAATTCTTATTAACAATTGTGTTACTTGTTTAAGTAGTCTCTGTTTGAAGTTGCAACCATTAGATTTATTTTCAACTTTATTATAAATACCTTGGCGTCAGTAACGGCTTCTGTTGTTGCGTACTCTTTACACTCAATTATTTGCTTGAGAAGTTATTTTTTGTTGTGAACACATGCCCACCAACGATGCCGACTTTACACTGTACTTTTAAACACTTTGGCTGGATATTTCACAAGTTTTATTATAATTTTTGGAGAATAATAAATTGGATGTTTTAAACGTGATGTTCGCCTGCCCTGCTCAAAACGTTCTCTGTTGTTATCGAAGATGCCGGATGTTGTCTTCAGGTTATGTCACCTGATCCAATGAATGCAGTTTATTTACACATTAGTCAAAAACTTCCCTTGGGTTCATGAATTTTTATAACTAGTGCTTGATTAAAAGGTTAGTAAAAAACCATGTTCATAATAAGCGGCCAGTTCAAAATTTATAATTCACTGTTTATATACTATAGTTAACCTAAAACATTGTTTACACTTTCTTAAATTACTTATTCAGTCCGTTGTTCATATTGCTTAACACTTGCTACTGTCGTTGTTTACATATTAAAGCTTAATAAGTACAATTAGTTTTGTTACAAATAAATATTTCATTGTGACTATCGGAAATAAGTAATTTTAGATTTTCAAACTCAATGTCAAGCTGCCTTAAGCTTTTTATCATAGCAATATATATATATATATATATATATATATATATATATATATATATATATATATATATATATATATATATATATATATATATATGCCTAAAGTTTGAAATTACAGTCCACACTTCAACATCTTTATCAAACGCTAATTAACGAAGCCGATTAATTAGCGAGGGTGGGATCAATCCAGCTGCAAACCATTGGGGATATAAAACAAGCTCTTACTTAGCCAGCATTTTTATAACGATATGTTCGTAACTATACATATGTAAAACTTGCCTACAGACGCAGCTTTAGATATTAATCAACAAAACGATGAACACAACTGTATGAATGTTGGTGAATCTTGGAAAGTTGTTTCTGCTTTATTATTCTGTACCTGGAAGACCTAGAAATTCGCCGTTTCGCAAACCATCAAACAAAGATACTAATTAACTAATTGTGTTCTGAAAGGTTTCTTTCAGAACGAGCTCACTGTGTTGATGATCTGAAAGCGGCAACGTTTTATTGTTGAAATCTCAGCTCTTCTGATATAAGATATTATAATTGGGTGTATCCGTTGTGAAAGATCGCCCAGCATTATGATTCCATCTTCTTGGAAAGATTAATCTTTAAACCTGAATTATTTTAATTTTATCTTGCAGCTTTTATGCACTTTGCATTGAAATCCAACAAAATTATCTAGATAAATGATATAACAGAAACAATACTACAATATTATTAAACAACATTTTATCTCTTCTGCAACTTGCTTAGACTGTTTAGACTTTACAGCATCATCAGGAAAAAAGAGTATTGAGTATAATGTGCGTGGGCGTGTGTAATATATATATATATATATATATATATATATATATATATATATATATATATATATATATATATATATATATATATATATATATATATATATATATATATATATATATAAATCACTTGTTTACTGTACTTTTGTAATTTTCTATTTGTCTATGTGGACTGCAGTTTCGAACCTTCCTGGTTCATCGTCAGCACGTTCCTGGCTCTGATCGGTCGGTTTACAGTTGTTTGATTGGCTGTGTTTTCGGTTTGTGTCACATTGTATCGGTTTCCCGTTATTATTATTGTGGTATGACAAACATACAGTTTTCCAGGGAAAACTATATATATATATATATATATATATATATATATATATATATATATATATATATATATATATATATATATAATCACACCGATAACTCAAAAAATAAAGGGCCGATTTTGGTCAAATTTTCTGATATAGGGCTGCTCAGATGTCCGGAATAAAATTAATATACCTTTAACCTTTAACATTTGGGGAAAACGCTCGAACACGTCAAGTTAGTTTTATATAAGCTCACAGTTTGACGTTATTCGTTTATTTTTTATAGACATTTGTCAAAGATATGACCACATCGATATTTTTTTATGGAAACATACAACTTCTGATACTTCATTTGAAAGCTAATATCTTGTACAGTATGCTCATAAATTTTGGCGTGATTCTGTCAAGCTATTTCAAAATGGCGAGCATTAAATTTTTTTAAAAAATCGCTATATAAATAAGAGGAAATGATAAATCATTGAGATGTTTTTTACCTTTCCAGGTAAGAGATTTTCATTCTTTCACTTCTGTCATTTTGTGACATTTAGAACTGGTCAAAATAATTTAGGTATTTCGGAAGTATTATTTTACAATTTTCTAAACAAAAATCATTTTGTCGAAAAGGCAGCGTATCGAAGTCTTGATATTGTTAGGATGTGGAGATAAAACATGAAGTCAAAGTGAAGTGTGCTCTTTATTTGATGCTAAATATCCGGAAAAACAAATTTCATTTGATGAACATGGCACAGTAAAGGACTTGCCTAGTAATGGACGGCCACGTGTTTTAGGCGACGATGAAAAATTAGATATTGCATTATCTCTGCTGGATAATCCGCACGTTTCAACAGTTTCATTGGCTCAAAATCATGATACATCTAGAGGTACCATTGGAAGATTTTGTAAAGCAGAAAAATACCACCCTTATAAAGTATATCTTGTCCAAGAGCTTTTAGAAGATGACTAGGCGTTTGCAATTTTGCGAGGAAATGATGAGACGGTGTGACAAGAATAATAGGTTTCCGCAGAACATATTATTTTCTGATGAAGCTACTTTCTATTTACACGGGGTGGTTAACAGACATAATTATCGTTTCTGGAGTCAAAAAATCCACGATGGATATTTGAAGCGCATACTCAGCGGCCCCAGAAAGTAAATGTATGGGCAGGTATCATTAATAACCGAATTTTAGGGTCATTCTTTTGGAACGAAACCTCAAAGCTGAAGGGTACCTGGATTTCTTAACCTTCGAGTTAATACCTGCTCTAGCTGTAATTCTTCCCAACGCAGCAGATCAAGATATACCTAATGAAACAATTTGGTTTCAGCAAGATGGTGCTCCCCCGCATTTTGGTGTCAATGTGAGAAGATAATTAGATCAGATATTTCCAGGTCGCTGAATTGGACGACGTGGTAGAATTGAATGGCCACCGAGGTCACCAGATTTAACGCCTCTAGATTATTTCCTTTGGGGATATTTAAAAGAAAAAGTTTAGATTGGAGACACATAATATACCGGATGAAGCCATTCGGAATTCCTTCGAAGGATTTTACCATCGTCTGGGAGCATGTCAAGTAGAGGGTGGAGGAGATTTCCAGCATTTGTCACGTTAAACATCCCTTCTGTTGTTTTTTGTTTTGCTTCGTTACATTTTTAAAAATAAATAACAAATAAACTATAACTATGTATTGTTAAGTTACAATGTCACAAAATGACAGAACGTGAAACAATGAAAACCTCTTAGCTGGAAAGGTAAAAAAACACACCAATGATTTATCATTTCCGCTTATTTAAATAGGGATTTTAGAAGTTAAAGGTTAAGGGTATATTAATTTTATTCCGGACTTCTGGGCAGCCTCTCTCCCTCTCTATCTCTCTCTCTCTCTCTCTATATATATATATATATATATATATATATATATATATATATATATATATATATATATATATATATATATATATATATATATATATATATATATTTATAAAATATATAGATGTAGACATATAAAAATTGAAACTGACCCGGGATGTGGGTTCTGGGGGGCCTAATTCGCGCTCATTTGAAGAAATTTTTTCAAAATTAAAAAGTCGGGATCTCATTAAATGATTTTTTTTTTCAGATAATTTACTAATACAACTTTGATATGTAACAAACACTTTATTAACTGTTTTCGGAGATACATTTTTTTCGAGGACTTTTTATATTTGAAATATTTATTTGAAAATTCGCTACTATACCACAGTTGCTACGTCCAGACTATTTTTTGTCAAATCAGAGATTTAGTCACAAAATACAACCGAAAGAAGCTGCGGGTGTCTTCTAGTGTAACCTAATTTATATCTGTACATTTACAGGTAAATCTGCCCGCTGTTACGCAAAGACACAAAAAGCAATTACGACAGCTAGATAATATTTTGCAAATACAATATGGCAAAACCGAATTACCCAGATCTCCCAATTTAATTAACCATTAACCCCTGTGACCTACATTGTATAACGACACGTAGCACCACCCCACATGCTCCACTAAACTAATTTAATAACTATATTTGGGCATGCAGTACGAACAAACCAACGAATATAGACATTTACAAGGGGGAGCGGATGATAGATGACCAGGTTTTATTTGACAACACAAAGCAACATATCGACTTACTATCATACTTTGTTCCTCGTGATTAATCAAAAAATAGTAGCACCAGTCCATTCAGATGAATGATGGATAATAGATTTTACCAGATATTTAGTAATAATTCTTACTTCTGATGCAAGGTCTCAACGGTGCAAAAAAAATATATTGGCCAATGCCGTGTAAAAAGGAAAACTAATATATAAAAAGTCTGGACGCAGCAGGCGCCTTATCATAGCGAATTTTCATAGAAATTAACTACGCATTTTTTACGAAAGCCCGCTGAAAAAAGCTTTACTATGCAAAAATCCGCTAAGAATTTTTTTCCACGAAAAATATGCAATTTCTTATTTAATTTGTGACGAGAGGTGGAAGTAAGTGTTTGAAACGGCTAATGTGTTTGAAACGACTAATTATCTGTTTTCCTCTTGAATGAGCTTCTCTGGAATGAGCTTATCATTTAAAAGTCTGGACGCAGCAAGTGCGTTATGGTAGTGGGTTTCCATAGAAATGTTTTTAATATAAAAAAGTTCTGGACGCAGCAAGTGCGGTATGGTAATGCATTTTTATTAAATGCGTCAAATTTGAATACCTTAATTTTCTATAAACCTAGAAAGATGAATTTTGGTATGTAGTAAGGCCCTTCCCAAGGCAACATATCCACCAAATTTCATTAAAATAACTTTGTAAATTTTTTTTCGAAAGAAAACTCAAAATTTGAATAACTCAATTTTCTATAAACTTAGAAAGTTGAATTTTTGGGGGAAAAATTCTTTTCGAAAGAAAACTCAAAATTTTCCCGGAAAACCTGGTCCGATTTTCCTGGCTAACGAACTCATCCAAGCCATTAATAAAAGAAAGGCACTTGCCGAATATCATCGAAATCGGTTACTTATTTTTTGAGTTATCAGTTGGATATATATATATATATATATATATATATATATATATATATATATATATATATATATATATATATATATATATATATATATATATATATATATATATATATATATATATATATATATATATATATATATATATATATATATATATATATATATATATATATATATATATATATATATATAAACATATAAAAATTGAAACTGACCCCGGATATGAATTCTAGGGGTCCTAGTTCGCGCTCATTTGAAAATATTTTTGCAAAGTCTCACCATCGATACCTGTTTATTAGTGATTTTTTTTTTAAATAAAAATTCACCAATATCTGTTTCTTTTTAAGAAAGCAGGCGTCAAATTTGGTTATCAGTATAGCCTATATAGTAGAAACAATGTGCCATGTTTCATCAAAATAACTTTTTTGTTTGAAAATGTACAAAAATTTCCGAAAGTACACTTAAAGTGTTCCCGAAAAAACTGGTTTCTTGGTCAACCTTATGAGGTAATAGCAAATTTGAAGCATTTAATGAAAATTCGCTACCACAACGCACTTGCTGCGTCCAGAGTTTCTTTTCCTACAAACATGCATTATATTTCAATGAAAAATGCAAAAATGCAGTAACATAAGGCTTGCTCCAAAAAAAAAGGTATCACCAACAACTTATGGGCCACCCTGTGATTGTAGAAATATGTTTTTAAGATGTAGCTCAAGGCACCCTATAATTAATGTATACAATATTTTTTTTCGTATCTTGTATAATAACGGATATATGGAGCCTTATTGATTTTTTTATGAAAATTCGACCAAAATTATGTACTATTACACGATATACTCTATAGCTAAGACTACTGCCAAAGCATGAGAGAAAGGGTCTATTTGAAGTGAATTTTCTGCAAATATTTTAGTAAAATGAAGGACAATGACGGTTAAAGCTAAGACTTTAGGGTTTGTAAAACATTCATCTTGAGACATTTTCTTTCCATAGCATGTATTAGTGTCAGGTTCTTTGCCTAAATGTTGCCAATTTTGACGTTTTAAATCGCGACTTTGACGTTTTTAGGAAAACCCCAATTAAGGTCTAGATCAGCTGGTGAACCTTTGGACGTGCTAGCGTACTACACGTGAGTCCTTTTCGACTTTTTGAGTGATTTTTGATACTTTAGACAGACATAAACTTTCCTACATCCATTAAATTTCTCATTAAATTGTAATAATAAATTTTAAGTCAGTCAAAATGAAAATCTTAGTCAGTGAGACTGATCGTTATATAAATGTATTTTGTATTTTCCTTCTGTATAATGTCAAAATTTGTAAATTAGGGAGAATAATATGATAATTAATTAATTGACATTTTTCACACGAATTTTTCAAACCTTCAAATTTTCAGAGTAATAATAAAAAGCCTGGACGCAGCAAGTGTGTTATGGTAGTGAATTTTCATAGAAATGATCTGGCACAAAATATTTTATTATAACTTGTTTTTCTTGTAACATAGAAATCTAAGTTTTGGTGTATAGTTTACTTTTTATATCGTAAACCTACCTACCAAATTTGATTATCATAGCTTTATTATTTCTCAAAAATTTCCCGGAAAACCTTGCCCGATTTTCCTGATTATCGAACTTGTCCAAGTCATTTACAGAAGGATTTGTCCTAAAATTTGTCCTAAAATACAAAAACTCGTTTGATCCAAACGAAGAATTCATGATCTTGGATTTTCTGTGTAAAAAGGCACTGAAAAAAATCTGGCTTAGTTAACCATTAACCAGCCTTTCTAGACCACGAGGCTTTACCAAAACTAAGAAAGATGACCTAGTAAAGTTGATAAATGGTATCATTCTAGAAAGCAGGCAAACATTGTGGGAAAATCTTCCCGAATGCGAAGGCTAATGTAATATTAAAAAATGTTTGTATTAATAATGTAATAAAGCTTTTTTAAATTATTTTTTTATTTCTTCTTTTAAGGTTAATAATATATTTTGTGCCATTAAAAAAATTAATGAACATACAACAGTAAAATACACTAAATCATAACCCTCTGTGCTAAGGATAAACGCGGTAAAATAGGAAACCAACAGTTAACGCGTTTATCCTTAGAATATGACTATATGTTAATAAAAAATATTGCGGTATGTGGAATCTTGAGAAAAATATAGTGTTTATTTAAATTTTAGCTATTTAAGTTAAAAACTACAATCACAAAGTTATTTACCCAAAAAAATTTAGTTTTATGACAAATAAGTAGAGACTGAGAGAAAACACAAAAAACGTGTTTTCTCAGTTTTATGTTTTTGTGACATACCGCGTTCTTCTTTATGAGGGCAGTGTACTACCGACTAAAAGTAGATTCATTAGGAAATATAAATAGTTTTTTAGGCAACTATAATGACGGACTCTT
Organism: Tillus elongatus; assembly: GCA_964006375.1. Taxonomy (NCBI): domain Eukaryota; kingdom Metazoa; phylum Arthropoda; class Insecta; order Coleoptera; family Cleridae; genus Tillus; species Tillus elongatus. The sequence goes on from OZ023266.1 coordinate 44,784,920, forward strand.
CTTTGCAAACACGTTTTCTTTGCTTTTCAACTTATCAACAGTTCAAAAATTAACTAAGCAGCTAAACCATATGACAGGGTAATGACCGCGAATATGTAATGACTAACATATTGCAAATACGAGTTGAACAAACCACTTCTATTACATAAACCACAATAGTTCACCTTAGAATTGGTACAAGTTCACAAGACCGGATATACATCCAAGAACGTTCACCTTCTGGTCTCTCAGTAAAGGAAACGTCAGTGCATTGAGTCGCGACCGTAAAACAGAAGAAATAACCAGTTTCCTTCATTCCAACGTCGGTCAGGTTGACGACTGAAGCCCACATTACATGCAACAATGAATGAAAAACATGCCGCAGACCATGGTTATGTGAAATAACAACAAAGAAATCGAAACTGACCGTGGCGGACGAAACGGAGAGTGTTCCACAAATCTAGATTGTTTTGGCGTTGATTATGGGCAGATGAAGATTACTCTTACGGATGTTCATATAAAAAGAATGGGGGCCGTGGTATATGACCGAGACAAAAATCTGGAACATGACTCACCAGTGTTGCACGTTTGAGTTTGTAGCGGATACAAAGATTGAATTAGTTTTATTCTATATAAATTATATATATATATATATATATATATATATATATATATATATATATATATATATATATACATGTATGTATGTATTTTTTTAAACATCGTTTATTAGCACAACATAAAAAATATATAGATTAACAAAATATAACTAGTGAGTCCCTTTTAAACTTACCTACATTGTTTGCAATCCTACATTATGTTTCGGTATATCTAATTCTACAAGCCTACTTTCATTATTTTATAACTAAGTACCTATATTTTAAAAGAAGAAATACATTTATTTCCACCTGCTGCCCCGAATGCACCCTTTTACAGTCCAGGTCACCAGACATAGAATATCTTGTTATGCCCGCTCTTTTGTCCCGAGGACTTCCAAGTTGTGAAATTCCTTGCTGGCACATGTTTTTCCTTCTCCCCTGAACCTCCAAACCTTCAAGTCCAGAATTAACAAGTTGCCTCTTTCCTCCTTGTCGACACCCACGGTACGATAGTATATAGGCTGTAAGCCCTCTTGGTGTGTTGTTGAAATAAAAATAAAATAAAAAAAGTTGCTCCTTAAAAGCTAGATTACAACTAACCGTGGAAGCCAGCTGATTCTTGTTATCTGATGTTTAGATTATCTGTTATGTAGTTAATCCACGTATATAAAATGTATCCTAAAAAGGTGTTTTTCCCTTATTATTAAATTCAAAATCGAAGCTTAGTAGTCTAGATAGTTGAAACCCTACACACGTTGTTAATTCTACAATGTGTTTCACTGAATTGCTGATCTTTTTGGCTTCTTCGTTGCATTACATTCTGTGGGATATTGTATCGGATTCTATAGCACAGTTGAGACATAGATTCGTACTAGCTTTTCCAACCTTATATAAATTTATTTGTGTCGGATAAATATTATGTACCAGAATGTATAAGAATAGTTTCTGGTAATTGTCAAAGCACTTCGTGCTTATGTTTCTCCATACGCTGTTCCAATTTATTTGAGTATCCTTGGTTTTTATAGTTATGTATGCCGTTGTTTTGTATTGTTTTATGGGGTCGTTGTAAATTTGCCTCGTATTTTGGGGTGCATCCAGAATATCCCGAAAATTGATGTATGAAATCTCTCTCACAACTCGCTTAATATGTGGGGCCACTGGCGGCACTGAAGGGGGATTGTCGATCATCTCCAATGTGTAATATGGACAATTTCTGTCTTGAAGGTAGCGGATATTGCTTCTTATTAACAAAGAGTTTGCCTTGCACCATGGATCCTGTAATGCTAAACCTCCTGTGCTTTTATCCAATATGTCTAGCCACTCTGAGAATAGACCCTGTCCACAGAAACCATCATATTACTGAGGCTATTCGGCTTGCTACCATTTTTGGAATAGGCAAAATATGAACGACAAACCACGCCTTTGAGAGTGCATACGTGTTAACATATGCCACTCGGTATAATGATAGCGATCGTCTTTTGTTCGTATTTAGTGCGATTTGTATGTTTGTCGTTATTCTAGATCAGTTTTATTTGATCATGTCTCTTAGGATGCAGGAAAAATGTATCGCTAATATCTTAGTTTTTGGTTTGAGGGAAAACCATTCAGGGCCAAGTTTGATATCTCTGTCTGATCTGCGTGGCCCAAGTTCACATTTGTTCCTACCCAGTTCTGCTGCTGACAGCATGTAGTATTTATCGATACGTTTTTTGCTGTTTGTTACATCAGCCTCATTTTCTAGTGGCAGAGAAACATCGTCAGGATATGCGGGATATTTTATGCCCTCTTGCTTAAACATGTTTAACAAAGTTTGCCGTGAAATTGCAAATAAAATCAGCGACATAGGGCAACCTTGTCTAACTCCTGCTTTTATATTTATGTAACTGGCGACCCGTCCGTTAACTTGAAGGTTTGCTGTTGCGTTTGTGTATAAATTTTGGATTACTGATACCGTTACTGGGTATTGTTGTTCTAATAGTGCAAATAAATATTTGTGTTGTACCCTATCAAAAGCGTGGTCAAAGTCAAGTGAAAGTAACAGTCGCTTCTTGTTATCAATACTGGAGGTTACCACAGTTTCTCTTAGTTGTATTACTATATCAACAATATTGAATTCAACTGAGGTTGCTGTTTGTTCAGTGCTAATAATTTCATCTATCTTAGACATAAACCTCTGTTTCATAAACCTCATAACTATTTTATTGTCGCTATTTAGTAGGAAGAGTTTTTATCTGACGCAAATAGTGTGAGTGTATTTTGTATTCATGATCTAGGCAGAGGTCGAGCTTATTTTTAGTGAATTTTCTTTAAAAAAAATCACTAATGGGGAGATCGCGACTTTTGAAAAAATTTCTTCAAATGAGCGCAAACTATAACCCCTAGAACCCATATCCGGGTTCAGTTTCAATTTATATATATATATATATATATATATATATATATATATATATATATATATATATATATATATATATATATATATATATATCACATCACAGCGATAACTCAAAAACTAATGGTCCAATCTTGATCAAATTTGGTGAGTATCTTCCTTTTGCAATTGGCTTGGAAAAGTTCGTTAGCCACGAAAATCGGTCTCGTTTTTCTCGAAAATTTTTGTGTTTTCTTTCGGAAAATTTTTATACCTCCGAAAATAACAAAGTAAGGGCAACCAAATTTGGTACGCGGGTTTATATCATTAAAAGTAAATCACGTACTAAAATTTTGCTCTTAAGTTAAAAGACAAAAAAAGTTATAGATATTAAAAAAGAGGGGGTTTTCCTCAAAACGTTAATGTCGCGATTTGAAACGTCAAAATTGGCAACATTTAGGCAAATAACCTAAAACTAATACGGGCTATGGAAAGAAAATGTCGCAAGAAGGATGTTTTACAAAGCCGGAAGTCTTATCTTCAACCGACATTGTCCTTCATTTGACTAAAATATTTTCAGAAAATTCATTGCAAATAGACCCTTTGTCTGATGCTTTGGCAGTAGCTTTAGCTATAGTTTATCGTCTAATGGTACACAATTTTTGGCGAATTTACGTAAAAAATTCATATAGCTCAATACATCCGTTATTATACAAAATACGAAAAAAAATGTAGCTATATATTAATCACAGGGTGTCTTGAGCTACATTTTAAAAATATATTTCTACAATCACTGGTGAACCGTAAGTCGTCGGTGATACAAATTTTCTTTTTTTTTTTTTTTTTGTCGAACACGCCTTATGTTATTGCGTTTTGGATTTTCCATCGAAATATAATGCATGTGTGTAAGAAAAGAAATTCGGGACGCAGCAAGTGCGTTATGGTTTTTCTTAAATGCTTCAAATTTTAATAGCTCAATTTGCTATTAACCTATAAGGTTCGTTGGCCAAGAAACTAGTTATACATTTTAAGTTTACTTTCGGGAATTTTTGTAAATTTTCAAACAATAGAGCTATTTTGATACTGTTTCTACTCTATAGGTTATACTGGTAACCAACTTTGATGCCTGCTTTCTTTGAAAAAAAACACATTTGCTATTAAAAACATTGTTAAGAAAATTCACTACCATAACGCACTTACTACGTCCAGACCTTTATATTTATCATGAAGGCACTGCTTCGAAAGGACCAAACGGAGTTTGTTCCTTTATTCAGGATTATATCAGAGAGTATGCAGATATAGATTCAAAGGAACTAGGACTTTTTTCTGAAAACTGTCCTGGACAGAACAAAAGTCACACTTGCGTAAGATTCCTGGCATTAGTGCAAACTGGCAGATTTGGCAAAGTGCAACAATTGTATCCACATCGTGGGCATTCTTTCCTATCATTCAATAGACTTTGGAGTAATTAATAGATATCGAAAGAAATTCGACAGAAGATACAATTTGCATGAGACTACCGAAATCATTATTAAAAGCAGTAGCGCCCAAAACTTTACTGGTAAAGAGACAACTACTAACGAAATTTTAAATTTTAAGTGGCCTAGATATTTTTAAAAGACTGTAATTTCAAGAGACTCTCAGAAAAAAAAGTGAAGCGAAGTAACAAGATAGCTTTTCCAACAAAAAAAAACTCTGGACGCACCAAGTGCGTTATGGTAATGATTTTTTAATTAAATGTTTCAAATTTGAATAACTCAGTTTTCTATGAACTTAGAAAGTTTAATTTCGGTGTGTAGTAAGGTATTTCCTAGGGCAAGATATCCACCAAATTTCATTAACAGAACTTTGTAATATTTGGAGAATTTTTTTTCTCGAAAGAACATTTAAAATTTGAATAACTCAATTTTCTATAAACTTAGAAAGTTGTATTTTGGTACTTAGTAAGGTCTCTCCCAGGGCAACATATATAGTAAATTTCGTTAAAACAGCTTTGTTATTTTCGGAGAAATTTGTTTTTTAAAGAAAACTCAAAATTTTCCCGGAAAACCCAGTCCCATTTTCCTGGCTAACGAACTCATCGAAGCCATTAATAAAAGAAAGGCACTTGCCGAGTTTAATTGAAATCGGTTAATTATTTTTTTTAAGTTATCAGACGGATATATATATATATATATATATATATATATATATATATATATATATATATATATATATATATATATATATATATATATATATATATATATATATATATATATATAAACATATAAAAATTGAAACTGACCCCGGATATGGGTTCTAGGGGTCCTAGTTTTCGCGCTCATTTGAAAAATTTTTTGCAAAGTCTCACCATCGATACCTCTCTATTAGTGAATTTTTTTAAAATAAAAATTCACCAAAACCACATAAATCATGAAAAATATATGTCTGGCTACATCAGAGCTTCCGAATGAATCAATGGATTAATATACCACCATTTTGCGCTACCGCTTCCACATAAAACAGACAATATTTTCATGCCAACAACATTGGCATATCTAAGTAATAGTATTCCCATCTTGGATACCAAAATTAAACATGTGAAAACAGTTATCCGGTGGGTGGACGAGACAAATCTTCCGTAATATCAAAATTTAATAGATACCTTGGAAACAAAAGTGAGAACAGAAATACCCGTTCAATAAATTTAGAGTTTTCATTAATGTTTAATTATTTACTTTCTCATATATTATTAAAAGAAACTATGTTACATTCTCTCGTATATTTTTTCTCTTAAATAAAAGCAGGGGCGGCTCCTCAATAAGTCCGCCCGTGCGCGCGCACTGCCGCCTGCCGTGGAAAAAATAATATTTTTGCTATGCTATATTTTAATAAATTTTTATTTACTTTTTTACCTCCTGCATTCAACAAACAAAATTAGTATATCGAGGATCGCAGAGAGTCTGCAGCCATTAATACAGAATACAGAATCAGAATAAGTATAGTGTTAATCGTTGCGGACGTTATATACATTCATATCTATATAAAACAGTCGGGCGGCGGTGTGTATTTTTCGGCGCTCTCGTGAAATGCGATACTTCAGTGCGAAATGATCGCCGAATCTTGCTTGATGATTTTCGTCGAAAACGACCGAATAAGCAATCTGTCGTTCACTATAAAATTACACACTTCCAGTTTGCAGTGGACTTTTGGCAGAGCGTGTGTAGCTACCACCTAGTACTTTTCGTATTCGCGTCGGATGGATTTTTAATTAGATCATTTCGTTGTTGTTTACATGTTCTAACAAGACAATTATTATTATTATTATGGCCACTACTTCGGGTTGCTTAATAGGTGGACAAAATAATTGTGATACTGTGATTAATTCAGTGGATATTTTAAATTTAAAGGTTAACTTTTTAAGGGACTTTTTAACTACTATAACGTATAACTAACCAGAGGAAAACTTGGTAAGTAGTTAATAATTATTAAGTTTAGTAGGTAGGTTTTTTTATAATACATTTTCGGGGAAAAAATGGGCGAGCCCTTCATTTTTAGTAAATTTTTATTTTAAAAAATTCACTAATAAAGAGGTATCGAAGGAGAGACTTTGCAAAAATTTTTCAAATGAGCGCGAACTAGGACCCCTAGAACCCATATCCGGGGTCAGTTATATATATATATATATATATATATATATATATATATATATATATATATATATATATATATATATATATATATATATATATATATATAAGCAATTGATTTCGATGAAACTCGGCAAGTCCCTTTCTTTTATTAATGGCTTGGATGAGTTCGTTAGTCAGGAAAATCTGATAACGTTTTCCGGGAAAATTTTGAGTTTTGTTTCAAAAAAAAAATCTTTTTCTCCGAAAATTACAAAGGTATTTTTGTGAAATTTGGTGGATATGTTGCCTTGTAAAATATATTACTACGCACTAAAATTCAACTCTCTACATTTTTAGAAAATTGAGTTATTCAAATTTTGAGTTATCTTTTGAAAAAAAAATTTTTCTCCGAAAATTACAAAGTTAGTTTAATGAAATTTGGTCGATATGTTGCCCTGGGTAAGGCCCTACTATACACCAAAATTAAACTTTCTAAGTTCGTAGAAACTTGAGTTATTTAAATTTAAAGCATTTAATAAAAATTCACTACCATAACGCACTTGCTGCGTCTCAAACTTTTTTTCTTGCGCAACCCCAATGCATTAATGCACGAGCCGCTACTGAATAAAAGGAAATGTCACCTACTCAGATCAAAGAGTTAATTGACACGAAAACTTTTTCGTTTTCTGTTATTATAATTAAAAAAATTCGAACATTGTTAGTTTTCTCACAATCAGCCAAATTCGCCAAATAATACTAACTGCTTCAGTTACATTTTACCCATATTAGTTATTAGCATTAAATAAATACATGAAAACTCGATATAATAACTCACTTGTCACTTCTTGCATTAAAAAGATTCAACCTTACCAATTTCTAAAACGTAATTCTACTGCATGTAAGAGTTTTGTGCAAGTTGCATAAGAATCCGTGACTTCAACAACAGGTTCTCACAAAGATAAAATCAAGATGGCTAATCAAACTTAAAAGAATTAACGATCACGACTCTGGAATCCGGTCTTCTATAAAAACATAGATTCCACAAGAAATGCCAACGGTTCAATGGCGATCTCGTTTGCAAGAAATCCCAAATCACACGCAAGAAATTAAGAAATTGCACTTCACAACAAAGGTCGCATATATGCAATACCTATACGAACGGTGCACCGAAACACAGTTAAGAATTATTATATAAATATTTATTAATGCTAATAAGTTATTATTAATTACACACATTATCTTCCCATCAACTCGCATGAATTCTCAATTGTTTGAAGAATTGTGCAAAAGTAGCCTCTAAACGGTACTTCCCATCACATGTACCAGTTATTCGTGATTTAATGCCAGGAATTATTATTTTAATCATGGAATCTAGCATGTAGTGCATAAACATTTTATAGGGTAAATAGTTTTATCCACAATTTAGAGCGAACGTGTTCATCAAAGTAAATTATCTCAGTAGAACGAAACTAGTACAATAAGTAAATAAATCGTTCTATTAAATGTCAACAAATAGAGTATGGTGCGATCGTGGTGCAAATGCAAGTAAAACCACACTGAAGCCACTACATACCACACAGAATACAGCTATGAGAATATGTCTCTGTGCTTTGAGAACAAGTCCTGCAATAGTATCCAAAGAGAGCCAAATGAATTTCCACTCTTTTTAAGACGACAATTGCTAATTTTGACATATGCTTTAAGAATTTCTCGTTAATAATCCTGTTGGCTCAGTTCTAACTAACACCCAATGCCACAGCTATAAACGGTTTAACTTCACAGAATCGTTTTCACAGGAACCACTGAAAATTCGAAATCAAATACACCGCCATGGTTACAATTTAAAAAATTGTTTAATGGCAAATATGTCTTTTAGTTAATTTTTGCTAAGAAATGGAGATATCTCGACTTGAATTTTGAAAAAAAAAATCAATTGGGCGCGAACTAGACCCATATCCGGGGTTAGTTTCAATTTTTATATGTATATATATATATATATATATATATATATATATATATATATATATATATATATATATATATATATATATATATATATATATATATATATATATATATATAGTTGCGTTTTCTCCGGGTTCTGGATAAGTGAGACTTTTAAATTTAACAAAACAACTTTATTTACACTCTAAATATGGATACAATAAAATTTCTAGAATGTCTCTCTCACAAAACACTTAATTTACTGTCTACAATTACTAATCTCCACACAAGTCTCTACACTGGTACTACAGTAGCTACTCTCTTAACACTTTACACTGCTTCTTCAAGTCACTACCACATTCTCTTACTGAACTGAACTAACTTGGGCTGGCTTGCTTTCGCTTTTATATACTCGCCGTACCTTCCCCTCCTTTCTAGAGCCTTCCATTCCAGAACGTTCCAGGACCTTCTTTTACTAGAAGGTTCTGTGAATACAGATCGGCCCCGTGTGTATACAGGGGGATGTATATACAGGATGATCCAAATGTGGTCACCACTCCTATGTTACACAAGAGGTGTTTCTCGAACTATAAGATCTCTCTGCGTATACAGGGTGTAAGGGTTCTCTGCGTATACAGGGTGTATATACAGGGTGTTCGGAATGTGCAGACCTCAGTTATCCGTTCCGACGGGGTACAAGTTGGTAACTTCGTTATTTCTGGTCCTAGAGGGTTGAGACTTCGCCTGAGGGGGGTCACCCCAGGCACCCCCAGGGGGGTGGGGAGGCGGTGTTGCCAGATTGTGTAAAAATTCCCAGATGTTGGGGAAATTCTGGAGATGTGGCAACACCGCACCTACGTCTATTGAAGTGCTTTGTAACACTGCCCCCCTCCTTAAGACTGTTCGTCCCGAACAGTATTTACCGGCCGCCAACTTGGGGGTTCGTTGCCCCGATAGGGACTCAACCTCTCTATGTGAACAACTTTGGGTTTAGTTCTTGGAGACAGCTGGATTCTGTAGACTAGGTCGTTAATTTTCTTAGTCACCAAGTATGGCCCTTCCCATGGTTTCTGAAGTTTGGGACTGAGGCCCTTTCTCCTTGTTGGTTGGTACAGCCACACTGCATCACCTTCCTTGAATGTATGGGGTGTTGCTCTGCGATCCAAGCGCATCTTCATCCGGTCACTGCTTAAGAGGAGCCTATCTCTGACACATCTGTGTATAGTGCGCAGTTTTCCTTCTAGGTCGGCGACATACTCAGGTAACGTAGCTAGGTCCGCTATGTCCTCGTTCGGTGGTGGTCTCGTCATGTCGATTGGTAACCGCATCTCTCTGCCGGTCAACATCATGGATGGAGTGTAGCCGGTAGATTCATGCTGAGAGCTTCTGTAAGCCAGGAGGAACAGAGGTATCAGCTTGTCCCAGGTTCTCTGATTCTCGTCGACAAACATAGCAAGATACTGATTGATGGTCCTGTTATGCCGTTCTACCATGCCGTCTGATTGAGGGTGGAGTGGCGTTGTTCTCGTTTTCTTTATGCCTAGCAAGTCCATTAGGCTCTTCCAGACCTCTGATTCGAAATTCCGGCCCTGGTCGGTGTGAATCTCCAAGGGTACGCCATGCCGTGATATGACATTTTCCATCAGGGCTTCTGCTACGGTCGTTGCCTCTTGGTTGGGGATCGGCGCAACTTCAGGCCATTTCGAGAAGTAGTCCATCGCCACCATTATGTATCTGTTCCCAGACTCTGTGATGGGAAAAGGTCCTGCGATGTCTACGGCAACTCTCTCCCACGGTGTACCTGAGATGTACTGCATCATTTTTCCTCTGGATCGGGCCTTTGGTCCTTTCTTTGAAGCACACTGGTCACACCGTTTGCACCATTCTTCCACGCTTCTTCGGCAATTTATCCAATAGAAGCGGTCCCTGACTCTGGCGAGAGTCCTGTTGACCCCAAAGTGGCCTCCACTTCTACTATTGTGTAACTCATGAAGAACACTGTCTATGCACTCACTTGGCACAACAGTCTGGTATATACAGTCTCTACCATCGACAGTTTCCCATTTTCGAGTGATCAAGTCATTCTTTAGGCACAAGGAGTCCCACTGTAGCCAGTAGCCTTTAACCTCTGCCCCAAGCCGGGACACATCGTGCCACTCAGGTCTTTTCCCCTTTTCGAGCCATTCTCTAATACTTTTCAAGTCTGGATCTGTCTTCTGTGCGTCTCTGATGTATTCAAGATTTACGTCTAGATCGGTGTTATTCTTCTGTCCTGCCACCAGTTGTTTGATCTGATGAGTTACTTTGTCGATCTCTTTGTTCTCTTGTCGCTCGCAAAATTTACATTCATGCACTGAACATGGTCTTCTTGACAGGCTGTCTGCATTAGCGTGACTTCTTCCTCTTCGATGTTCAATCCGGAAGTCGTAGCTCTGCAGTTTCTCTATCCATCGGGCTATCTGTCCTTCGGGATTTCTAAAGTTCAGAAGCCATTGCAGAGCAGAGTGATCTGACCTCACGTGGAATGTTCTTCCATACAGGAAGCTGTGGAAATGTTCGATGGATCTTACAACTGCCAGCAGTTCTTTCCGGGTTACACAGTAATTTCTTTCTGCTTTTCCTAACGTTTTGCTGAAGTAGCCTATCACAACTTCTTCTCCGGCTTGGAGCTGTGAGAGTACTGCCCCAATGCCATACTGGGAAGCATCGGTGTCCAGTATAAACAGTCCTTCGTCCTGAGGATAAGCCAGCACAGGAGCAGTGAGAAGACGATGTTTGAGCTCTCTAAAAGACTCTTGGCAATCTGGTGACCAGATGAACTCGGCCTTATTTTCAGTCAGGCCATGCAGAGGTTTCGCAATGCTGCTGAAGTACTTTACAAAGCGTCGGTAGTAGCTGCAAAGTCCCAGAAAACTTCTGACCTCATGTTTGTTCTTCGGCACAGGCCAGTCTCTTACTGCCTTTATTTTCTCTGGATCAGTTTCTATCCCTTTCTCAGAAACGACATGTCCGAGGAAACTCACTTTCTTCTGGAAGAGGACGCATTTCTTGGGATTGAGTTGCAGATTGGCACCTCTCAGCCTGGAGAAAACCTGCTTCAGATTCGACAGGTGTTCATCGAAAGTCCTTCCAATCACCATGACATCGTCGAGATACACCAGGCATGTTTCCCATGTAAGTCCTCTCAGCACTAACTCCATTAGTCGCTCGAAGGTGGCAGGAGCATTACATAAGCCGAATGGCATGACCTTGAATTGGTACAACCCATTCCCGGTTGAAAAAGCAGTCTTCTCCTTATCGTCTTTATGGAGTTCTACTTGCCAGTAGCCACTTTTCAGGTCTAATGTAGAGAACCACTTTGATCCGGCCAAAGTGTTCAAAGTGTCGTCGATCCGGGGCAGGGGACAACTGTCTTTCTTGGTGACATCATTCAGCTTCCTATAGTCCACGCAAAATCTCATAGTGCCGTCTTTCTTGGTGACCAAAACTACTGGGGACGACCAAGGACTATTAGACTCCTCAATCACACCATCTTCCAGCATTTCGTTAACCATCGCCTTGATTTCTGATTGCTTGGCAAAAGGCAGTCTTCTCGGCGGCTGTCTAATTGGTCTTGCGTCGCCAGTATTAATTCTGTGTTGCACTAGACTCGTACGACCTGTGATTTTATCTTGAGCGAAAATATCGGCCTCCTCCAATACGAACTTCAGGGCCATTTCCATCTCCATGTCGTTCAATTGGCCCCAAGAATTCTTGAACCGCTCTACCATTTCTACTGGCAGTCTTCTGTCTAATGCCGTGGGTGTCACCTTTCTTGACAACGTCACTCGGTCAATGGGCTCGCAAGTGGCGATAACCTCACCTTTCTTCAATGTGACCCTGTTAGTTTGCACGTTAGCCACTCTTATGGGTATTGTCCTCTTCGGGTCTACTAAGCATCGTGCGACGAGGGCACCATCATGTCTATCTTTCAGGGGCTCCGCTATGAGAGCAGACATACCATCAAGTTTCTTCTCTAGTCTGGCTCTGACAATCTTCTCACTGTTACCAGGAATCCGTGTATCCTCGTCGACAATAAGTCTCACCCTGGGATTAGCTTCGCCTGCTGTTGGAGATAAATACAACTCTTCGTTACCGATTTTCAAGATCTTATTCTGGAAGTCTACTGACAGGACATCGAAATCTTCCATTAAATCCAGGCCCAGAATAAATTCGTCGACGATTTCTGCGACGACAGCCCTTACCTGTAGCTCAGTACTGCCCAGCCTAATGAAAACAGTGGCCTCTCCATGCACAGGTATCCTATCTCCTTTTGCCGTCTCCAACACAGGCTGTTTGTTGGTCGTGAGTGCCGACCTGTTTGGCAACATGTCTGGACGTACAACGGATCTAGTAGCACCAGTATCGATGGTGAAACTGCATTGTCTTCCGTCTATGCTGCCAGGTATAACGAGGCTCTCGCGGTAGCGTCGGATAGTGGAGACCCTGACCTTGGGGCCTTGGGTCTCGCATGCCACGTGTCGCCCACCTACACTGGCGTCAGGTCGTTTTCCCTGATGGCGCTCCCTGTTGGTATATTCTTGTCTTCTGCGAGCCACCTGTTGGGTTTGTAAGCACTGCCTACTTATGTGTCCTTTCCTACCACACTTGTAGCATTCTATGTCTGACCAATCTGCTTTCGTCCTACGTGCTCCAACCGTTGCAGTGAGCTTGCTTATGGCTTCCTTCATCAACTTGATTTCTCGCCTTAGTTCCTCTGTCGTGTCTGCATGGTCCTCTGTCTCCTTCACTTCGCGCAGCCTGTTTCGGCGAGGTTGAGATGCATTCTTGGCTGCTTCAAATTCCAAACCATAAATGACGCAGTCTGTAAGTGTTTTAAACCTTCCGAGCCTCAAAGATTGTTGCATCTCGTTGTCAAGTACCCCATCGATGAAGGTCTGGACGGTGATCTGGTTGACAAATTCTTCTGGGGCTTGGGGATATGCCAGTCGCACAAGTTTCTCCACTTCGGCACTAAATTCTTGCAGAGTCTCATTTGGCTTCTGGACCCTTGTCTTTAGTTGTGTCTGGTAGACCTGGCTCATGTACTTGTTACCATATCTCAAATCTAGGGCCTGTATCACTGTTAAGTAGTTTTGCTGTTTCGACTCCGGGATGTTCTGGAGGATTTCTAGGGCTTTACCTCGAAGCGAGAGAATTAGAGCAGTTGCTGCCTGTTGTTCGCTCCACCCATTACTGAGAGCTGCCGCTTCAAACTGCCTCCTGTACATGGGCCACGATGTTTCTCCGTCAAAAGTCGGCGGCTTCAAGGTTCCATGAGGCCGCTGCACGATTGGCATATCTTCTTCCGGACGATTTTGAGCTGGGAACATTCCAGTAACTCCTCTTGGTTCAGTTCTATCAGTCTGGACAATCAACTGTTCGGTCAGTTCTTTATGTGTGCATTCTGTTCCTTTCATGATCATCTTCATTTGTTCTTTCAACCCTTCCACTTCTTCCCATCGTTTATTCAAATCCTCTGTTACATTTTCTACTTTCTTGTCCACATTTTCTACTTTCTTGTCCACATTTTCTATTTGTTCGTTGATCTGTTCAATTTCTTCTTTTACATCGACTCTTATATTGTGGAACATACTTCGGAGCTCTTCTTTATATTCTTGCCGCCTCTGTTCCTCATCTTGCCGTCTTCTCTCGTCTTCTTCGCGCCGTCTTCTTTCATCTTCTTGTCGCCGTTGTTCGTCTTCTTCGCGCCGTCTTCTCAGTAAGTCCATCAACTCTTTAATTTCAGCCATCTCGTCGTAGTCAGTCGATCTGGTGTTTACCATTTACAGCTAGCTTAATTGTTCACTTCTTCACTCACTTATCCCACACTTCTGACACCAAATTGTTGCGTTTTCTCCGGGTTCTGGATAAGTGAGACTTTTAAATTTAACAAAACAACTTTATTTACACTCTAAATATGGATACAATAAAATTTCTAGAATGTCTCTCTCACAAAACACTTAATTTACTGTCTACAATTACTAATCTCCACACAAGTCTCTACACTGGTACTACAGTAGCTACTCTCTTAACACTTTACACTGCTTCTTCAAGTCACTACCACATTCTCTTACTGAACTGAACTAACTTGGGCTGGCTTGCTTTCGCTTTTATATACTCGCCGTACCTTCCCCTCCTTTCTAGAGCCTTCCATTCCAGAACGTTCCAGGACCTTCTTTTACTAGAAGGTTCTGTGAATACAGATCGGCCCCGTGTGTATACAGGGGGATGTATATACAGGATGATCCAAATGTGGTCACCACTCCTATGTTACACAAGAGGTGTTTCTCGAACTATAAGATCTCTCTGCGTATACAGGGTGTAAGGGTTCTCTGCGTATACAGGGTGTATATACAGGGTGTTCGGAATGTGCAGACCTCAGTTATCCGTTCCGACGGGGTACAAGTTGGTAACTTCGTTATTTCTGGTCCTAGAGGGTTGAGACTTCGCCTGAGGGGGGTCACCCCAGGCACCCCCAGGGGGGTGGGGAGGCGGTGTTGCCAGATTGTGTAAAAATTCCCAGATGTTGGGGAAATTCTGGAGATGTGGCAACACCGCACCTACGTCTATTGAAGTGCTTTGTAACACTATATATATATATATATATATATATATATATATATATATATATATATATATATATATATATATATATATATATATATATATATATACCACAAAATACGATTACATTACTTTTTTTTGTGCAAAAGTCTAGGAGAGAATGTCGATAGAGAGGCATAAATAAGGGCCAAAGAAAATACTGTTTAGAAATTTAGAAATGAGAAGTTATATATAATGTCAAAAAAATCAGAATACCTTGAAATGCCGCAGACTAGATTCTGGCTGCACCACATCGACAGCAGAAAACTATGTTAAGTAAAATTTGCTTAATTTGAGTGATTATTTTCATTTTTCAATCTTTAAAGTCTTGCTACTTGCCATTTATTATCATTTCATTTAGAACTGTAAATTCATTAACATTATTAGCTTTTGATAATTAATTTTATAATATAATAAATAGCTATCAAAACCGAATCTCTCTTTCTTTTTGGTGAATGTTTATTTTAAAAAATTCACTAATAGAGAGGTATCGATGGTGAGACTTTGCAAACATTTTTTCGAATGAGCGCGAATTAGGACCCCTAGAACCCATATCCGGGGTCAGTTTCAATTCTTATACGTTTGTATATATATATATATATATATATATATATATATATATATATATATATATATATATATATATATATATATATATGTGTGTGTGTGTGTGTGTGTGTGTGCATGTATGTATCCGTCTGATAACTCAAAAAATTATTAACCGATTTCAATGAAACTCGGCAGGTGCCTTTCTTTTATTAATGGCTTGGATGAGTTCGTTAGCCAGGAAAACCGGACGAGGTTTTCCGGGAAAATTTTGAGTTTCCTTTTTTTCTCCGAAAATAACAAAGCTGCTTTAATAAAATTCACTACATATGTTGCCTTTAAAGAGACCTTACTACGTACCAAAATTCAACTGTATCAGTGTTCCGTCCTCCTCTATTATCAACTGAACATTCTTGTTCCTTTTCCGTTTATCCCTCTATCCTCAGTTTACCGTTAGGGTTTTTGTACCTACTTCGATTAGCAGAAGAAAAAGAAGTTTGTGACTGGACAGTAGACAGTGTGTGATTTCGCAGAAAGCATCGAACGCATTTGTGTATTGCGTTCTTAGATAGTTCACATAAACAATAAACATTTATAAAATCATTAAATAGTGTGTGCCAACATCATAGTATCAAAAGAGAAGACGCCTGAAGGGCCCTTCAAAATAAACAGAAGAAAGAACGTCAAGTAAGTGCAAACTGTGTATTTTCCTTTGTCTCCTTGTTCATTAGTTTCTTTGTCTTCCGAATTACCTGCTTAAATCCGATACATTTTCTGGTCCTTTCGAGCCGTATTAAATGAATTAGTCTATGAATTACATGTTCATTTGATTTAAATTTTAATTTTAGCAGTGTAATTTGTAATTTGTTTTTTTTTTAATCGAAACGTGTCTTGTTGCATTTGATTTACCTAAGATTAATTAGTTTGAAAATTCCGCAGGTGGAATTATTTGTATAATTTTCTTAGAGTGTAATCTTTCACGCATCGCAGTTTAAATTACATAGTTTAGTTTTGTTGCACTACAAAGTTTACATAGATACTAGCGTCCTTCTTTGTCTCGTTGATATCGGCGCCTTTTGTTGTTATACATCTGGCTTGTGTACTTTTACCTGCGTTCAAGGGTCTCTTTTAGCGTGGCTCATTTCATAGTAGATTTAGATAAGTGTTGTTTATGTGATATTTTGTAAATACGTACTTAGTTCTGCACTTTTTGTAGTTTCATTTTTTTTGCTATTGTTTTGTTTGTTGTTTAATATGGGTACTTATACCTTAGAAAAGGCAATTAGCGTGGCGAACCAGACATTTTTCCGTCTTGCTTCATTTCGTTCAATTTCAGAGCAGTGCATTAACGATGAAAGCAATCGTTTGAAAATTAAGTCAATTCATAGTCAGGCGGTAGAAATTTATAGTAATTTTCAGGACGTCTTAAAAAATACGCTAGTCGATGAATCTTCTGAATTGTGGCAGAAATATTTAGAAATCGTGATTAAAGTCGATACTGCCTTCATCGACATAGGTGGTTTCAAAGCATTGTTATTGGCTGATACAAAGCCAGTTAGTTGTCATTCTAAAAATAACTCGGTTGAATCGAATTTGGATCAACGTGATTATAAAGCAGCTAACCTTCATTTATCGAAATCTTCGATTAGTAGTCGTAAACATTTAAATGTTAGGTTACCAAAAATTAATTTGCCTTTGTTCGATGGCAACTTAAAAAATTGGTCGACATTTTTTGATTTATACTCCACATTGATTCATAATGAGGACTCATTATCGTCAATAGAAAAATTTCAGTATTTGCTTTCATCCTTGTCAAAAGAACCGTTGAATCTGATTAAGCATTTGCCTCTTACATCGGAAAACTATAGTATTGCCTTTCAGTCGTTGGTTGATCGATATCAAAACGATCGAATTTTGCTCTCGCACTATTGGAACACGATTGTTCACGCCCCACATGCTCTGGAAGATTCTGTACAATCGTTGCGAGATTTGTTAAATACATTTACTGAAAATGTCACCGCAATCAGCCAATATCCACAAATAGACTTTTGGGACTTCACATTATTCAACTTTCTTGTTGAAAAAATAGATTCAGCAACTCGTAAACGTTTTGAGGTACAGTTTGCAAATGTAGAGGTTCCTAGGTATGAGGAACTTACAAGTTTTTTGAAATATCAATGTCGTGCCTTAGAAGCTAGTGAATACAATAAATCATTAGCGCCGGCTAAATCCGATTCGTCAAAACCAAGGAAGTTTGAATCAAATAAAAAGGTCCACGTCTATGCATCATTGGCATCCACTAGCGAATCACCTATTTCAGGGTGTTCATTTTGCAAAGAGCAACACAAACTCTTTTCGTGTTCTTCGTTTTTGAAACTCTCACCGCACAAAAGGTTCGAATTTGTCAAGTCGTCAAGACTTTGCTACAATTGTTTGTCCTCCTCCCACATGGGAAAAGATTGTCTGTCCACCTCTGGCTGTCGTCATTGTTCGGCTCGTCACAATTCATTGTTGCATTATGTCAAGTCGTCGTCAGTCAACAAAGCAGGTTCGTCGTCAACGGCTGCAAGTGCACCACCACCTGAAGCCACCACTGCCTTACCCTCGCTCTCGTTGGCAAGTGAAGCGAGTCGTGGCACAGTTTTATTAGCTACTATTCGTTTAGAGGTTTGTGATCGTTGGGGCAACTACCAGGTAGTTAGAGCCCTTTGTGACTCTGGTAGCCAATCCAGCTTCTTAACTGACAGTTGTCGTAAGCGTTTGGGCTTAGTTGTTAATAAATCATCACTGCCTATTTCGTGTTTGGGCCATGTGACTATTAATTCGTCTTTGGGCACATCACAGTGCAAGGTTCGTCCGTTAGGTTCTTCAATACATAATTTTGAGGTTAACCCAGTCATCCTATCAACCATTTGTGGAAAACTCCCGTGTCTACCGTTGCCATCTTCTGATGCTTTTGAAAATTTGAAACTTGCCGACTCTTCGTGGAACATTCCAGGGGTCATTGACATGTTGTTAGGTGCCGATGTATTTTCCAATATAATTAGGGGTGGATTCATTCCTGGTGACGGTGATCGACCAAGCGCCATGAATACCGTCTTTGGTTGGATTTTGTTGGGCAACATTTCATCTGGTACAAGTGATAAAATTCAGTCGTATTTTGTTTCACTAATGCCCAAATTGGACGATGTCATCAAGGCATTTTGGAAAGTCGAAGAGGTACCTTTGGCGAAATCTTTGTCTCCAGAAGACCAACATGCTGAGTCTTCTTTTGCCACCTCTTACTTTCGTGATGATTCTGGGCGTTTTGGAGTTTCATTGCCTTTCAAGGATTCTCATCGGAATCCGCATTTTGAGCAATCTTTGACCATTGCTGATAAAAGATTGGCGTCACTTGAACGCAAATTGTCCAATAAACCCATCCTTCGGGCAAAATATAACGATTTAATGTCTGATTATCTGAATTCAGGTCACATGTCGAAACTTTTTGAGACACAATCAAGAAGCAATTCTTATTTTATTCCCCATCATTGTGTTTTTAAGACCAATGATTCTTCCGCCAAGGTTCGTGTGGTATTCGATGCCTCTGCAAAGGCATTAAATGACATCTCACTTAATGATTGCTTACTACCTGGTCCTAAGCTTCAGGCAGATATTGCAGAGATTTTGCTTCGTTTTCGCATTTATTCCCACGTCTTCACTTGTGACATTCGACAGATGTACAGGCAGATTTTGGTCTCAGAGTCTGATTGTTGGTACCAACTTATTCGATGGCGATTTGATCCACAAGACCAAATTGAAACTTACCGGTTAAACACTGTCACATACGGTGTTTCCAGCAGCCCATATCTGGCTATTCGTTGTTTGTTGGAATTGGCAAAAATTGGAGAACACCAGTTTCCTCTAGCTGCACAGGCTATCAGGACAAACTTGTATGTCGATGATTTTGCAACTGGAAGTAATGACTTTTCGTCGGCACTTGACCTTCGCAATCAACTGGTCAATTTGTTGCAATCTGGTTGTTTTGAGTTGCGTAAATGGGCTTCGAATAGTCCGGCCCTTTTGAATGACATTCCAGCGGATCATTTGCAAACAAATCCCTTGTCGTTTGATGAAGATGGCGATACCATTGTTAAAATTCTTGGCCTTCAGTGGCACTCGTCGCTTGATTCGTTTTCGTTCGAGGCGAAACCTCTTGATTCTCGATGCACAAAAAGGACTATCTTGTCCGAGGTCGCCAAGATCTATGATCCATTGGGTTTCTTATGTCCATTAACATTTTTCGCCAAAAGACTTATCCAACATTTGTGGTTGTTGGGTTTAGATTGGGATGCTACTCCCCCTTCTGACGTTTGTGAGCAGTGGAACAGATACAAATCGTCGTTATCTTGTTTGTCAGAGTTGAGTATTCCTCGCATGCTAAAACCAAAACAACCATATATCTCATGCCAACTTCATGGTTTTTGTGACTCTTCCGAGTTAGGCTATGGTTGCGTTATTTATCTTCGGTTTGTAGATATGGATGGTAATAGTCATGTATCGCTTGTTATGGCCAAGTCCAAAGTTGCACCTCTTAAGAGGCTCTCCATTCCTAGATTGGAGTTGTGTGCTGCAGTATTGCTTGCAGATCTTGTCAAATTCGTTTGCAGTGTCAAACTTGGGTCATTAGACATTGACCAAGTGGTTGCTTGGAGCGACTCAAAGGTAGCTTTGTCGTGGATTCGGTCTTCACCACACAGGTGGAAGACATTCGTGGCTAATCGTGTCACCCACATTCAAGATAGAATTGCCCCAAATTGTTGGCGTCATGTAGCATCACGAGATAACCCAGCTGATGTTGCGTCGCGTGGGTTATTGCCTCGGGACTTGTTAAATTGTGCCCTGTGGTGGGCGGGGCCTGAATTTTTGAAATTGGCACCCGATTCCTGGCCTCTAGAGTCAGCTTCGCAGTCCGTTTCAGACGCGGATGTCGAGGCCCGGACAGTAGTATTGTTCACTAAAATTGGAAACTCATTATTTGATTCATTGTTAACTAGGTTTTCCTCTCTGAGGAAAATTCAGACTGTAGTTGCTATTTGTTTAAGATTTGTTTATAATTGTCGTCACAAGGAAAAAAGATCCGGACCTATAGCGTTATGGGAATTGCATGAAGCATTGTTGTTTCTAGTCCGAATTGTTCAGTCTGAAGTCTTTCAAAGAGATAGTGAAAATATTCGTTTGGGAAAGGCATGTTCTAAACCGTTACAAAAATTGTCACCTTTCATCGATGATGCTGGAACCCTTCGTGTTGGTGGACGTCTCCAGCATTCGGGCCTATTGTTTGAGACAAAACATCCGGCCTTGTTACCTCGTAGCCATCGTTTGACGGAATTGTTAATTATCCATATACATAACAAGTATATGCACACTGGAATAAATGCAACATTATACTTGCTTCAAGAAAATTTCTGGGTTCTGTCTGGTCGCCGTGCCATCAGACACTATCTGTCGAGCTGTGTTCGTTGTTTTCGTACTCGTCCCGTTCCCATTACACCAGTGATGGGTAGTCTTCCACAGTCAAGGGTGTCCCAACTTAAACCTTTTAGTTGTGTTGGTGTTGACTATGGCGGTCCATTTCACATTTTGATGTCCCGTCATCGTGGGGCTCGTACTACCAAGGCCTATCTGTGCCTTTTTGTTTGTTTTGCCACTCGGGCAATCCATTTAGAAGTTGCTTCTGACTTATCCTCTGAAGCATTCCTTGCTGCTCTTCGTCGTTTTGTTGCCCGCCGTGGGCGTTGTTCGCACATTTACAGTGACTGTGGAACGAATTTTGTCGGAGCTAACAAAGAGCTCGTATCTTACATGCAGTCTGCGGTTGAATCTGAAACAATTCAGTGGCATTTCAATCCTCCTTCAGCACCTCATTTTGGAGGCTTGTGGGAAAGTGGCATTAAATCGGTCAAAACCCATTTGTACCGCGTTATTGGCAACCAAATCTTCACATATGAAGAACTGAACACTTTGTTTGTCCAAATCGAGTCTGTCTTAAATTCACGCCCATTGTGTGAGGTCAGTAGTGACCCAAATGATCTGACTGCTTTGACTCCTGGTCATTTTCTTACCTTGGAACCCCTCTCATCAGTCCCAGACCCTGATTTGAGTCATTTGAAGTTATCTAGGCTGTCTCGGTGGCAACTAATCCAACGTCTACATCAGGATTTTTGGGTTCGCTGGAAAAATGAGTATCTTCATAACTTTTACCAGCGAAGTAAGTGGTACAAATCCCATGCATTGGAAGACACGGACATTAATAAATTAGTCCTGATTAAAGAGGAAAACATTCATCCGTTGTCATGGTCGCTGGGAAGAATAGTGGAACTCCATCCAGGTGCTGATGGTGTCTCTCGTGTGGCCTCGGTTCGCAAAACCAAAGGCGTTCTCAAACGACCTTTGACTAAGTTGTGCCCTTTGCCGTGTCAATAAAATAGATTGTACCGTTTTTCGTTTGTAATTAGTAGTTTTAGGCAAATCATTTGCACCAGACGTTTTAGTTTTAGTTTGAAATTACTTAGTCGTAATTTGGTGGGCGGTATGTTCCGTCCTCCTCTATTATCAACTGAACATTCTTGTTCCTTTTCCGTTCATCCCTCTATCCTCAGTTTACCGTTAGGGTTTTTGTACCTACTTCGATTAGCAGAAGAAAAAGAAGTTTGTGACTGGACAGTAGACAGTGTGCAGTTAGATTTCGCAGAAAGCATCGAACGCATTTGTGTATTGCGTTCTTAGATAGTTCACATAAACAATAAACATTTATAAAATCATTAAATAGTGTGTGCCAACATCATAGTATCAAAAGAGAAGACACCTGAAGGGCCCTTCAAAATAAACAGAAGAAAGAACGTCAAGTAAGTGCAAACTGTGTATTTTCCTTTGTCTCCTTGTTCATTAGTTTCTTTGTCTTCCGAATTACCTGCTTAAATCCGATACAATCAGTTTATAAAACATTGAGTGATTCAAATTTTAAATTTTCTTTCGAAAAAAATTTTTTTCTCCAAAAATTACAAAGTTATTTAAATGAAATTTGGTTGATATCTTGCCATAGGAAAGTCCTTACTACATACTAAAATTAAACTTTCTAAGTTTATAGAAAATTGAGTTATCCAAATTTGAAGCATTTAATAAAAATTCACTACCATAACGCACTTGCTGCGTCTCGAGCTTTTTAGCGAATTGTTTTCTAATTCGCTAATGATGAGATCTGTGTTTATATATATATATATATATATATATATATATATATATATATATATATATATATATATATATATATATATATATATATATATATATATATATATATATATATATATATATATATATATATATCCGACCGATAACTCAAAAAAATAATGTACCGATCTTGATCAAATTTGGTGGGTACCTTCCTTTTGCAAGTGGCTTGGATAAGTTCGTTAGCCAGGTAAATCGAACCAGGTTTTCCTGGAAAATTTTGTGTTTTCTTTCTAAAAAAATTCATATCTCCGTAAATAACAAAGTAAGGGCAACCAAATTTGGTACGCGTGTTTGTATTATAAAGAGTGAACTCTGTATTAAAATTTAGGTCTCTAAAGACAACGAAGTTATGGGCAGTTAAAGAAACCAATTTTGGAGTTTTTCTCAAAACGTCAAACTCGCAATTTTAAACGTCAAAATTGGCAATGTTTAGGCAAAGAATGTGAAACAAATACCGATTGTGAAAAGAAAATGTTGCAAGAAGAGTGTTCTGCAAACCCTTAGGTTTCAGATTCAACCGTCATTGCCCTTCATTTTACTAAAACATTTACAGAATATTCATTTGAAATAGACCCTTTCTCTGATGCTTTGGCTGTCAGTTTAGTTAAGTTGATGCTTTTTTGGATATTTATCTGTAGGTTTAGTGAAGTTTATGGGTTAACGGTCTATAATTTTCTTTAGGTAATTTTCGTAGAACAAATTTGTTAATGCATGTTTGCATTTTTTTATCGAAATATGATGCGCTTATAAGAAAAAATCTGGACGCAGTAAGTACGTTCTGGTAGCGAATTTTCAGTAAATTTGCAGTTTAGCTCCCGAATGCTTTTCAAAAAAAAAACTGTTTTCAGAAACATTACTACGACCCCACCTGGATGCACAAACCACAAGAAAAATTTCTTGTTCACACCCCCCAAGGAAGTTATGGGACTGGGGTGCTGTGCGGGGTAGGCAGGGTTTAAGGGCGATATGGCTTCAAGATGTGAAAAAGACAGCTTTCAATCCCGCTTTATTCGAAATTTCTGCTCATATTTCCTTTTTACTACCTACCCCGCCCAGCACCCCTACACACATTTGCTGCATCTAGACTTTTGAAAAATGTTTATATATTTTCAAACAATAAATTTATTTCGATGAAATATGGTACATTGTTTCTACTATATAGGCAACCAAGTTTGATGCCTGCTTTCATCAAAGAAATACATTTGCTATTAAAACTATTTTAACGAAAATTCGCTACCATAACGCACTTGCTGCGTCCAGAGATTTTTTTTTTATCTAGCGTCAATGCACATACAAATATCAACGGGAAAACCCACACAATATTTATGGATTTCTTTTAATTATATAAAACTCACCTTACTGTGTTTTAATTTACGTTACAATACCCTGATCTTTTTAGATTTTGACTTTTGGACTGAGGTAAATTTGGCATAATGGTAAAATGTTCATGCCAAGAATACTGCTATAGTGTGTACCATTATTTTCGGATCACTCTGTACATTATAGTCAGTGTTTAATGTTAAAGAAAAACTTTAAATTCGAGACTTTTTAAACGCCCCGTATCTAAAGTTTAATGCAAACGTTAACCCAACTTGTTGAGTTACAAGGCGAATATCTTTCTAGCATACTTAAGATGGAGGCTGTTTCCATAAAGACATAAGAAAATTTCGATGTGGGTATTCGTGTATGAATGTTTTCAACTGGGGTCGATTATTCCGCTAGAGCGGATTCAACAGCCTCATTTTCTCGCTTTTCTCGAGGGGACCACGATATCTTTTTTCTCCTTTAATCTCAATATATCATACATTTAACATTTTGGGCTTAACCAAGCGGAAAAATCATCGTTCGCCATTGTGTAAACAAAAAATCGGTTACGCAATATATTTAACAGTTATAACGTAGAATTTTTGAGTGTACCCAATTTGTATTTAATTTGGTAAAGGGAACTTATTATTTGAACATAATTATCAGATGTCAATGTAGTATGAACTATAATAATAATAATATTTATTTATTGGCATTTCATATAATATACAAAGATATTTTTTTCACAAATTTATACAAGCCAAAAGATTAATAATACAATACTTGACCTAAACTGGCTATATGACATGCCAAACATCAAACTCCAAAGAAAAGCTGAATTTAACATTTACCTAATATTTTTTCATACATATAACATTATTACATGCATGACAATACCCAAAAACATACATAGTGGACAGAAAAAGACTTTTAAAATCAAAAAATTTCGAAGTATTATCATCTGACCGCAAACGCCCTGCTATTGGTCGTGACGTAGTTGGATAGTAAATATATATCGTGTTTACATTTGCCTTATGGTATGATAAGTATGGTCGCTTATTTCTCAATATCTTGGTTAATTTTATTCGTTTATTGTGTTTCTTCTAAGTGATTAGTGGCCTCTGAACCGAAGGGTACTGTGTTCGATCCCAGGGTACTCCTTTCACTTTTTCAGTACAGACTGTAAAATTAACATTAACCGAGGTTCTGGCATTATATTTGAGCAAGTTGAACGTCTGAACGTTCCGCCCTTCGTAGGGGGCGTAAAGCCGTCGGTCACGTGTCCATGCGATGTTGGGCACGTTAAAGATGCTACCCTCCTTACAGAAAGGCAGGGGTTCGGCAAAATTTACAGGATAGTGAGGTAAAACTGCTCCCTGGCGTCGGTGATTGACCATAGTCGCGGAAATAGGCCGACGTTAAAGAAACAAAACACACACACACACAAATGATTAGTGTAAAGTGTGCGTAATTAAATGGGAGACAAAGGATTCCAACAGGCGCAATCAGATAATTTGCCAAGAATTGACCCACTTATGATGACATCATTCTTCGGTGAAAATCCAGACTTTATAAGTACAGAAATAAGATAGGCAAAAGCTGAAAGGTATGTGTAAATAAGTTAATGCTATTTCAAGACATATTTAGCGAAGTATATCATTTACTTATTCATGTTATTTGTAATATATTTTGCTTTGAATGAAGTCAATGTTGTCTGAATTAATTACAGATAATTAATGGAAACAAACCCAATAATTTCTCTAATTACTAACCCAGATTTTCGCCGGTTGTTAATACCTAAAAGCAATATGTAAAGTTGATAATTATTATGTACAGAAAAACATATCTTGACCACATGGAAATTACAACCTAACTTAATAACGTATGATAAGGATTTTAACCTAATATCACTAATATTCATTGTGCAAATGAGGAAGTACTCACACTAAAATGGTCTTCACAACAATATAAGGCGGCTTTCTCAGACAACTGGATTTTTCCTTTCATCCCGCTTTATAACTTTGCACCATTGCTTTCAAATTTGAGCCACTTTTGGGACAAAAAAAAAAATAGTTTCTCTGGAGTTTTTATAGTCGTATTTGCACACATTGGCACTATATAGTATTTTTATAAGTTTTATTTTCCATATTATCAAATAAAATCACGTGCAAAACCCAAGATTCAATCAACAACTTGCAACAGCGGATGTAAACACAGAGAAACAAGTTTATTGTTGACCATTTTAATGTCCCGTGACGTCACAGTCCATGGCGGCAAAATACTGGTGTTTGAAATCAATTATGAAATTCGCATTTTCAAATATTTTTGCGTCGTTATTTTTGTAGTATGTGCAATGAAAAAAATAATTAAAAATCATCTTTGTGAGAGGCATATCAGATGTGATAAGACAAAAAACATGCAACTTGTCTATTGAGATAGGATATCGTGGCTATTTATAATTCCATTAAGAACTTTGTAAACTAAACATAAGTCGAAGAGAATACGCCTTGTATCAAGGGAATATGGACCAAAATAAGAAACAATAAACTGCAACTATAATAACAAAACCACATGAAATTTCTATAACACAAAATTTTGACATATCTTCGCTGAACATTTTCAATTCTACCAATATGCACAGAATAGTGAGCTCACCAAATCACTGGACAATAATCAAATAACGACCGTACAATCGATGAGTAGAGGCTGGTCAACGCTAAAAAAGTTCGGGACGCAGCAAGTGCGTTATGGAAGTTAATTTTCATAAAAATGTTTTTAATAGCAAATGCGAGCAGGCATCAATCTGATTACCGGTGTAGCCTATGTAGTAGAAACAATGTACCATATTTTATCAAAATTACTTATTGTTTGAAAATGTACAAACATTTTCCGAAACTAAACTTAAATGTTGGTTTCCTAGACAACAAATCTTACGCTAATAGTAAATTAAGTTATGAAATTTGAAGGATTTAATGAAAATTCGCTACCAAAATGCACTTACTGCGTCCTGATTTGTTTCTTACAAATATGCATGATATTTCGATTAAAAAAATGCAAAAATGCATTTACGAATTTGTTCTACGAAAATTAGCTAAAAATTATAGACCGTTAAACCATAAACTTCACTAAACCTACAGCGAAACATCAACTTAACTAAACCAACAGCCAAAGCATCAGAGAAAGGGTCTATTTGAAATAAATTTTCTGTAAACATTTTAGTAAAGTGAAGGGCAATGACGGTTGAAGCTGAAACTTAAGGGTTCGCAGAACACTCTTCTTGCAATATTTTCTTTTCACAATGCGTATTTGTTTCACGTTATTTGCCTAAACATTGCCAATTTTGACGTTTCAAATTGCGACTTTGACGTTTGGAGGAAAACTCCAAATTTTTTTTCTTTAACTGCCAATAACTGTTTTATGTTTAAACTTGGAGTAATATGTGTTTTACATTGACATGAATATATTACCCGTCACACTGGGAATCAATCCTACTGTCTCAATAGACTAGCGTCTCGCGACACAAAATCCTACCAACTGAAAGGTGACTTGAGAGGCCCCAAGACATGAAGCAAACTTCCTTAAATTACCTTTAACCCAAATAAATATAATATTAGGTATAAAACAAAATTAATCGTATGTGTATAGATAAAAACGCAGAGCTTAGGAAACCCATGTAAGTCATGACTGTACTGATGTAAACTGAAACAAGTAAATACACGTTGGTATCGAGAAGTTTATGAAAAAAAAATTGTGTCCGCATGAATAAATTCTCGAGGTTAAAAAAATGAGGAAAAAATATATTTCTGTGTCATCACGACAACTTAAAATAGTGTTGCAAATTTAATCATAACTTCTACATAGCTGTAATTATCTACTCTCCCCAGAAAGGCATTCTCATGAACTTAATTTAGGGTACATGACTTGACCACAAAGAAAATATTCTACCCATAAACTTCTGAGACGTTATATTATTACTCGAGTTTTAACGAAAAAATGTGATTTTTTACCAAATCACCCCTCATTTATCGCCTACCCTCTGAAGCGACCTTACCCAAAAGCAATTCGAAGCGTTCCCTTGTCGGGTGCTAACTTGATACCAAATTTGAAGATATCTCACTTCGTTCTAAAGTTATTGCGCCTACCAACAGACAGGCGTACAGCCCGACTGACCGACAGACCAATAGACCAAAAAAAATGTCGTTCAAGACTCTAGTTTTTATATGTTTTAAGACTCTTTACTCCGTTTTAGCAAACAAAAAATTTAGAAGTTTCTGTCACCGAGATTACAACCCACTCATTCAACCCGCATTTCAGCACGCAATATCAGATGTTTGATGAAATTGGATGCATTCTAATAAACAAACCCTAAAGCGTTATATTACACGAGATTTAACGAAAAAAATGTCAATTTTCACCAAACCACCCCCCTCCTAGCCCCTGGAGCGATTTAAATCAAAAACAATACGAACCGTTCATTTATCGGGTGCTAGCTAGTATACCAAATTTAAAGACAATACCTCAATTCGTTCTAGAGTTATCGTGGCCACCGATAGACATACAGACCGACAAACACACACAAAATTTGTTCCCAAATCATGTTTTATATGTTTTGACACTTTTTACGACGTTCAAGCAAAGAAAATTTTGAAATTTTTGTCGCCCATGCCATACTTCCACACGTAGTGACGCTGTGGAAGTAAAATAATGAACTTATTTTAATGAAACTTGACACGCGTTTCTTTTTTGTGTATGGCTTGGAAAAGTTCGTTAACCAGGAAAATCTCAGCGCTTCTTCCGAGAAAATTCTGGGTTTTCCTTCGGAAAATTTTGTATCTTCGAAGGCAGCAAAGATATTTTAATAAATTTGATACGTAAGTTGGTCATATGTAGCGTGTACCAAAATTTAGCTCTCTAGCTTTAAAGAAAACAATTATTTGGAGTATTTTGTATTGAAAGAAAATAAATCGGTCGCACTGGAGGATAAACTACCATACAAACTACCTACTATATGCGATTAACAAAATGTATTGCATATTACTGACGAATATTGAGCTTTTTTTGGTGCTGAAGAGTCAAAAATTACAAAGAACTCTAAATTGTTTTATGATTTTTCTTCTAGAAACGTCCAACTTGCGATTTGAAACGTCGAGCTTGGTGATTTAAACAAACATTCGCAAACGAAAGCGTGTCTTGGACAATAAAGATGGCAAAAAGTGTGCTTAAGAGGGTCTTACATTTCTGTTTCAATACCCGTTCTTCTTCATTTTACTAAAATATTTGCAGAAAATTTATTTGAAATAGGATCTGTGACTTTAGAGCAGCAACTTATTAAACGTGTTATAATCATTTATTTAACAAAATAAAATTTAAAAATTTCTTTCTTCAGTCAATAAATCGATAAACCGACAACCTGTAATATACAACTGGTAGTAATAGTTTGGATGCAGCAAGGGCGTTATGGTAGCGCATTTTATTAACTTTTCTAAAATTTTAATGAACTGATTTTCTCTTAAACAATAGAATCCAACTTCCATATGTGATCTACGGTCAGTCTAGGCCGGAGACACCTGCATAAAATGGGACGGTTCGAAGGGGACCTCGCATGCAGACTCTGCGGCGAGGGGGAGGAATCAGCCCAGCACATCTTGTGTGAGTGTATAGCTCTGGACCGCAAAAGACAACTGATCTACGGTCAGTCTAGACCGGAGACAGAGCAATATAAAACTTCACCCTACCAATCGCTGTGCAGACTAGTTCATGGCACAGTGATTTTGTAATGGGCGGAGTAAGACTAAAGGTATGCACAATCAACCAAAGGTTGCAGTGCTATCGGGGCGGCAAGGCCGCGGACGAATCCTAAGGGAAAAAAACTTCCATATGTAACAAAAAAAATTATAAAGCCAACATGTGTATGAAAATTCATCAAACCGATTTTTTTTTCTTTCGGAGATACATTTTTTCATTTTTGAGGATTTTTCGTGTTCGTAAAGTTTTTACCAAAATTCAGTACTATAACGCACTTGCTGCGTCCAGACTCTATACATGTTTTAAAGTTTTGCGTTCCCATTACCATGCTTCCAAGACAATGGGAAAGTAGTCGACACCCTGTGTTTTTCATCGTAGTTCATAATGAAACATTGGCTTCTACTATTAAATAAATTCCATGCAATTCAGGCAGAAGGATATCTATAGCTTTTAAGACGCAGAATAATACAACATGGTTGTCGCATATCATAAGCGTTAATTATAATTCCAGACTATACGTATCATAAATTCTGTGTAGTTTGAACAGAGGAATTAAAATATTGCCACTTTTACGACTTACATCTGTTTCGTCATTTGTGTATTGCATGAGGAACGTTTTGTAGCAATGCAGGAATTCTGGTTTTCGTGTTGACGCCAAGTTGTACCATTGTTTGCTGTTCAATTTTAAGACAATTGTGTGAAAGACTAATTTCCGACACTTTCAGGAAGCGCGTGCTTCCCTCTTAAAGAAATGCTCTAACGCTAATGATAATTTTCGGCTATTTGTTATACACTCAGCGATCATTAGGGAGGCTGTCTTAATACGGATGGCTGTGTGTGAAAGTGTGACAATTAACTTGGAAATAAAACGTTTTTAAGTGCTGCACACATAATTACTGATTGTCGTTACACTTGTTAAAAACTGACTTATACGGATTGGAATAAAAAAAAGTCTGGACGCAGAAAGTGCGTTATGGTAAGGATTTTTCATAGAAACGATCTAATAATTTTTTTCAATATACACACACACACACATATATATATATATATATATATATATATATATATATATATATATATATATATATATATATATCATATATATATATATACATATATACATATATATATATATATATATATATATATATATATATATATATATATATATATATATATATATATATATATATATATATATAGGGTGGCGCATTGAAAACGAAACAGACCCATTTGCGCCCAGAATAAATTTTTTTAAGAAACACTGAAACACGTCAATTTTAATATTGACGGGGACATGTTTTGACATATAACTCAACTTTGTCACATCAACCCCTTAAGGGTGGTGATAACAACCCTTACATTATAAATATGGAACATGGGTCGAGTGTTACATCATTTGAAAGCTGTCTTTTCTGAATTCAGCACACTAATTCTTTTGGAAGTTGTATAAACTCCTTTAAAAATTATTCACAATGAAGATGTAAAAACGCATTTCACTCATTCCGATAAGAAATGTGCTGATAGTCAATGTTTTGTTGGTTTGTAAACAAAAAATGGACTATCAGAACATTTCTTATCGGAATGAGAGAAATGCGGTTTATGTTTTCATTATATCAGTCGGTTTGATACTTGATAGTATTACCGAAAATTAATTTCACAATGGTGTATTCTGTAGAAGATAGAGTTGAAATAATTACTCTTTTTTTCAAGAACGATGACTGTGCCAACCGTACCGGAAATTTGTTTAATGAACGACATCCGAACAGACATGTTAACAGAAAATACATTTTGGAGTTCGTTGCAAAGTTTCGACAAAGTGGTTCAGTAGCCAACAAAAAACGGGATCCTGAACGTGAATTTCCGGTTAGAAATGAGACAACTGACATTGAAGTTTTAGGACAAATTGCTGCAGACCCAACTTTGAGCACGAGAAAATTGGTCACTGTTTCAAACATCAAAAGAAGAGCTATTCAGCGAATATTGAAGCATCATAAATTTCACCCGTATAAAATACATCTTGTACAACAACTGAATGAAGATGATTTTGATCGGCGGCAGGAGTTTTGTGAAGTTATGACTGCACGAATAGCTGATAACGGGAACTTTCTGTTCAATATCTGTTTTTCAGACGAGTGTACGTTTTTATTAAACTCTACAGTCAATCGTCAGAATTGCCGTTATTGGGCAGATAATAATCCAAGAATTTTTCACGAAGCCCATACTCAAACTCCACAGAAATTTGATGTCTGGACTGGCATTTTTGGAGACCGTTTAATCGGACCAATTTTTCCAGGATAATGAGGTGGAACTGCTCCCTGGCGTCAGTGATTGGCCATAATCGTGGAAATAAGCGGACGTTAAAGGACAAAAAGATATACTATTGACACTGAATTAAACTACATACAAAAACAAACTTAATTAACAATAAAATGAGCCCTACTTCAACTTTAATAGATAGAATCTGAAGAAATCAAACCAGAAAAACTAATGCCAATATATACTGGGTACATTCAAATAAACTATGTGGAATACTTACAAAAATAATATAATCTCCCTAATTACATAATTATATAAACAAAAATAAGTAAGTATACCAATAAAATAAATTAATAAAATTAGTCGGACAGGATATCACACAATCAACAGGTGCAACGCTTAAACAGAAATGGTTCACGCCGTTCGCCGTTCTCGCGGTTCACGGTTCAAAATTTAATATCTTCCTTTTTGACCAAAATTCATTCGCGTAACAGGTTACAAGTGCTTTTTAAATAATTGACGTCATACAAACACCACGTCGTACAAGTTGACCATTTGCTGTTGATAAATAAAAAGTAAAGAAATCTTTTTAGAATTCAAAAGCCGCGGTCTCCTCATTAACGAATTTTTTCTATGAAAGTTAGCTAAAAATTATACACCGTTCAAGCATAAATTTAACTAAAACTACTTCCAAAGCATCAGAGAAGGTGTCTATTTGAAATGAATCTTCTGGAAATAATTTATGAAAATGAAGGGCAATGATGGTTTAAGCTGAAACTTAAGGGTTTGCAGAACACTCTTTACAGAATCCGTATTTCTTTCAGGTTCTTTGCCTAAATGTTGCCAATTTTGACGTTTCAAATCGCGACTTTTTAAGTTTTGAGTCAAACCTCAATGTCTTTTCATTAAATGCCTCTAATTTTTTTGTCTTTAAACTAACAGACCTAAATTTTGGTAAATTGTTCACCCTTTATATATATATATATATATATATATATATATATATATATATATATATATATATATATATATATATATATATATATATATATATATAATTGAAACTGACCCTGGATATGGGTTCTAGGGGGCCTAGTTCGCGCTCATTTGAAGAATTTTTTTCTAAACTCAAAAGTCGGAATCTCCTCGTTAGTGTTTTTTTTTCAAAGAAAATTCACTAAAACAAACACTTGTGAATCCACGGCAAAGGTCTACGACTGTATTAAATATGGAACGGTTTCACAAGTTAGGGCAAGAACAAGCATCCAGATATGCTATTCAAATTGAATTAAGCCCTAAAACTTTCATATCCTCTTTGTCTAGTTATTTTTTATACAAAAACTCGCCAAAAAATTCACCTGAATAACAACAATCTGACTACATAACGGTAAAGTGAAATGAGACTAAAAAGAAAAAATTGAAAAAATAAAGTCACTAACTACGATTCGAACTAGTCATGCAGGAGTCAATTGAATTTGATGTACAGGGACTTAGGCCACTGAGCTATGCTCTACGTGTGTCTACTAGCAGCTATATATCGTAATACATTGGTTCAATGTTTTGAAAACAATAGATTTTTTGTTCATATTATAACGAAATCAAGGAAAATAACGACTTAGACACATATCTAGGAGCTTGTTAGTCATTTCTTGTAGTATTTTCACACCCATTCGTACTCAATTAATTTTGACGTTTTAACTTACTTGAATCAGATATAATTAATTAAAAATTGATTTAC
The DNA here is from genome assembly GCA_964006375.1 of Tillus elongatus. Taxonomy (NCBI): domain Eukaryota; kingdom Metazoa; phylum Arthropoda; class Insecta; order Coleoptera; family Cleridae; genus Tillus; species Tillus elongatus. Next base: position 44,818,940 of record OZ023266.1, read on the forward strand.
CTCTAACTTTCTTCTCTTTTAAGATAAAGATATGCATTTTGGTGCATCGGATACTCTTTATGACATAATCCAGAGTACCAAATTTGGTTGCCCTCACTTTGTTATTTCCAGAGATGTAAGTTTTTTTGGAACTGACCTAGTTCGCGGTCATTTAAAGAATTTTTTTTACAATTCAAAAGTCAGGATCTCGTTAGTGAATTTTTTTAAAAAGAAAATTCACTAAAACGACCAAAGCGACGCGAAATCGGCTTAGATAGCAGACTGCTTCTCAGACGTAAGCGATGTAAGCCAGAGAAGAAATCTATATTTAGTCATTTTTGAAATTTAAAGTAAAACATCTCAAATTTAAATCTACATTCCTGTTTATAAATGGTTCTAAATAAATAATTCTAAATAAGTGTATTCCTTAAAATTTTCAATAATAAGCTATATATTTTAATAACTTATTCGAACTGACACTTTTGTCGAAAATGGTATTGTTAATAACCTGTGCCACCGTTGCCGATATTTTATATTTCGATTCGACCGCAAATCTGGCGCGTGAAATAGATTTATTTTGGCAATAAAGCTTCTGAAATTCCTATTAAAAGTAAATAATGGACCCCCGGCGCTGTAAATAACTCAATCCTTATTATAGGGGTTCTAAACGCCCGTACGGATCGATTAATTTAAATCTTTATTAATGCGGATCATATCCGATGGAGGTTCGTTGATGTATATTTTTTCTGCTTTCACTTTTGTCATCAATGAAAGTCTTTCTTATTCAAGATTTTAACAAGTCAATAAATTCAAAAGGAAGGAAGTTTTTTTAAATCTATGAACCTGTTTCGCTAAAATTCCAGTTATATACAGAATGACCATTTGAAAACGAAACAGGAGCTTATCGTGAGTTTGTTGAAAATCGCTCAAAGACGAAAATTTTGCCTTTAGAGGGGAAGACTTTTAGTCATATTTTCAACATCGCAACGCCAACCCTCCAGCGGTGGTGCGATCCACTCCTAAAATCTCAAATGACAATGGGGTCAAGTAGCATAACAGTTTAGAGCTGGTGTAAATCTCCTTTCAATGGTGAGTTATTTTTAAATTTGAAGTAGTGGGTTCTGAGAAATTAACTTTTAAAAGTGACTGATTTTTTTATCAAACACTTACATGTCAAGTTTATCAAATGCTCAAAATTTTAACCACCGGTCTCCATACAATAGAACAAGTTTTGTTCAAAATTACGGCGCACATTCTGTAACCTTTTCGTAGTGATTTAGCGGCATTCGTTTACGATACGCTAGGGAATCGGGCTGAGTAGAATAAAATGTACTTTATATGTGACGTCACAAAAAGAAATCTAGGGATGATAAATCTGGCGATTGTGCCAATCTATGGAACCTCGTCTCCCAATCCACCGATTTGGAATTCTGTGATCAAGATATTGTCGAACAGACAAATCGTAGTGTGAGAAGTCTTTCCGGGTGTCGACACTTAGCGACAATTATGACGATTCATGGTACCGTTTAGGAAAATAGCAATAATTAAAAAGAAAATCTGGGTCATTCACCACTCGTTTACGTATCACTCTACAGGAGTCGACACGGCGGTCAAATTAATCTCCATTTAGTTCGTGTGCAAGATATCCACCAAATCTTACCAAAGTAGCTTCCTAATTTTCGGAGATACAAATTTTTTTCGAAAGAAAACTCAAAATTTTCGCGAAAACTCTTGGCCGATTTTCCTGGCTAACGAAGTCATCCAAGTTATTAATAAAAGAAAGGTACTTGTGGAGTTTCATCGAAATCGGTTAATTACTATTCAATTAATCGGTTGGATATATATATATATATATATATATATATATATATATATATATATATATATATATATATATATAAATATATATATATATATATATATATATATATATATATATATATATATATATATATATATATATATATATAAGGGGAAAGGTTAAGGGCAAGGATCCCAAGGAAACAACCGCATACACGTGTGTAAAGCTTATTAGCTATCATCAGTACGGTATAGCCAGGTGATGATGGGAACACACTGGATGAAGAAGCAAAAATACACGGAGTCACAACAGGCAACCAGTGCACATTTGCAGCATTATTCGGAAGACCCTCAATTCGAGGGCAACAACCAAAATCGTCACGGAGGCAAAGAAATCACCTGCAAATGTGCATTGGTTGCCTGTTGTGACTCCGTGTCTTTTTGCCTCTTCATCCAGAGTGTTCCCATCATCACCTGGCTATACCGTACTGATGATAGCTAATAAGCTTGAAACACGTGTATGCGGTTGTCTTCTTGCGGCCTTGACCTTAACCTTTCTCCTCGTAGAGTATACAGAAATTCCGTGTTAAAAATCCTGTTATAAATAAATAAATAATATATATATATATATATATATATATATATATATATATATATATATATATATATATATATATATATATATATATATATATATATATATATATACATCTCTATTAGTTATCTCTATTAATGAAATAAAAATTCGCAAAAGGAAATCAAAGAATAAAAAAGTTCTGGACGCAGCAAGTGCGTTATGGTTGTGAATTTTTATTAAATGCTTCAAATTTGAATAACTCAGTTTTCTATAAACTTAGAAAGTTTAATTTTGGTATGTAGTAAGGTCTTTCCTAAGGCAAGATATCCACCAAATTTTCTTAAAATAACTTTGTAATTTTCGGAGAAAAATTCAAAATTTAAATAACTCAATTTTCTATAAACTTCGCAAGTTAAATTTTGGTACGCAGTAAGGCCTCTCTCAAGGCAACGGATATGTTAAATTTTATTAAAACAGCTTTGTAATTTTCGGATAAAAAATTTTTTTCGAAAGAAAACTCAAAATTTTCCCGGAAAACGCTGTCCGATTTTCCTGGATAACGATATCATCCAAGCCATTAATGAAAGAAAGGTACTTGCCGAGTTTCATCGAAATCGGTTAATTATTTTTGAGTTATCGGATATATATATATATATATATATATATATATATATATATATATATATATATATATATATATATATATATATATATATATATATATTTATTTATGTATATAAATTAAAACTGACCCGAGATACGGGTTGTAGGGGTCCTAGTTCGCGCACATTTGAACAAATTTTTTGCAAATTCTCACCATCGATACCTCTCTATTAGTGATTAAAAAAAAATAAAAATTCACTAAAATACGCATTAAATTTGTCGTGTTTAATCTATTCTAGCGACTACGCCAATTTTAATAAAGTTTCTTTTGACCTCAAGTAATTACAACACGTCGGATATATTATACATAAGTAGATCAATTGATGCAGTTTGTAAATCCGGATACAATGATATATTTTAAAACAAACAATTCCTAAAAGACAATTTTATATCTAGTTCTCTGTTAATTAATCAAATTAAATATGTAATTTACATGACAGTGGGTAATAGTCATCGGTCATTTGAAGAAATGAGAAAAAGGGCGGAACAAGAAAACTGTATCTAACCAAAACACAGTGTTTCTGTCTCTGGACTATTATCTTGTTATCAATATTGTCAGCGGTATATTACTTTTACATCGTCCATACGTGTGGAAATATGGCATCGGCGACAAAAATTTCAAAATTTTTTTAGAGCTTAAATGTCTTAGAAAGTGTCAAAATATAAAAAACATAATTTGGCAACGAAATTTTTGGTGTGTCTATCTGCCTCTTGGTCGGCATGTTTGTCTATAGCTACGATAACTTTAGAACGGATAGAGATATCGTCTTCAAATTTGGTATACTAGGCACCCAATACACGAACGGTTCGGATTGTCGTTGGCCAAAATCGCTTTAGGGGATAGGGAATGAATGGGGAATTATTTAGTGAAAATTGACATTTTTTCGCTAAAGCTCTAATGATGTAACGTTTTAGGGTTTTTTTTAAATTAGAAAACATTCAATTTCATCAAACATTTGGTATTCTGTGCTGAAATTAAATTTGTGGTTGAGCGTGTTGTGGTGGAATATCGGTGACAGAAATTTCAATATTTTTTTTGCTAAAACGGTGTGAGAAGTCTCAAAACATACAGGAAACTTGATTCTGAAACCATTTTTTTGTTGTCTGTCGGCCTGTACATATGCCTGTTAGTGCAATAGCGAAGGATTTGACATTACTACATCTTCAAGAAATGAAATCTAGTTAGCACTCGACAAAGGAACGCTTATAATTGTTTGGGGAAAGATTTCTTCAGGGGGTAGGGGAGAAATGGGGGGCGATTTGGTGAAAATTGACATTTTTTTCGTTAAAACTCGACTAATATAACGTTTCAGAACTTTATAGGTACAGGAATACGAATATGTTTTTTTGTGGCCAACTCATGGACCCTAAACTCAGTTCATGAGAATGTCTTTCTGAGGAGAGAAGGTTATCGCAGTTATGTGGAAGTTATGATTGAATTTGCAGCACTATTTTTTTAACACATTGATAATGGCCAAGATATCGTGTTTTTGTCGAAATGCCTTTTTGTAAAAAAAATCCATAACTTTCTTATATACAATATAATAAGCATTAAGCATCAACGAAAGAGCAAGGAGTCATTTTTAACATACAGAGCGATACTGTTGAGCAACACAAAACTATTCTAAAATATTAACAATTATTCAGATATCTTTATTTATTCACTAAACGGTTCACTGAAAAGTTTACCACCAACAGTTTAACAAACCGAACATATTAATTGGAAGCCAAAAACCGCCACGAAATTTACAATTTCATGAATCATCAACAAATAGAATCTGATGATGAATCACTTTGGTTAGTGTTTATACAAATACATGTTGATTTAATATTCTCTATATGCTGCTGATTACTGACTTTGCTGTCAGTATTTGTAGAATGTTCAATTTGTCATCCGTCCATTGGCCGAGTTTATATAATCATTTGTTTGGCGATTTAAAAATTACTACAATGCGGTTTAGTGTTAACAGAGTATTTATATAAATTGGTTGCACATGTGTAGAATGTGCCATATATTAGTGAATTTTTATTTAAAAAAATTCACTAATAGAGAGGTATCGATGGTGAGACTTTACAAACATTTTTTTTCAAATGAGCGCGAATTTCAGTTTCGATTTATATATATATATATATATATATATATATATATATATATATATATATATATATATATATATATATATATATATATATATATATATATATATATATATGTATCCAACCGATAACTCAAAAAATAATTAACCGATTTTGATGAAACTCGACAAGTGCCTTTCTTTTATTAATAGCTTGGATGAGTTCGTTAGCCAGGAAAATCGGACAAGGTTTTCCGGGAAAATGTTGAGTTTTGTTTCGAATTTTTTTTTCTTTGAAAATTACACAATAAAACCTATCAAAGATTTATAATAAAGAATCGAATAACTGACAACTGCCGAAGATGTCAGGGTAGCTCAGAAACAATCGAACATATTACAGGTGCTTGTCCCTCTTTAGCAAATCATGAGTATACAGCAAGACATGATGCAGCTGCAAAAATTGTTCACCAGTCTCTAGCACTGTTTGCGGGGCTGATTCAGGAAACTGACCCTTACTACAAATACCGGCCTGACGAAGCGCTGGAAAACCGCAACTTACTAAGGGCTCAGCCCCTTTGGTATCTGAGATACATGGAATGAGTGAATATTCCCCTTTGAGGGAGTGTGAAAGCCCTTCAGGCTAAAGTCGATAATAATAATAATAATAATAATAATAATAATAATAATAATAATAATAATAATAATAATAATAATAATAATAATAATAATAATAATAATAATAATAATAATAATAATAATAATAATAATAATAATAATAATAATAATAATAATAATAATAATAATAATAATAATAATAATAATAATAATAATAATAATAATAATAATAATAATAATAATAATAATAATAATAATAATAATAATAATAATAATAATAATAATAATAATATGACGACCCCCAAATCCTGAAGTCTTAGACTGGTGTGGGGTGACCTCGCACACGCACCACATACGCATAAAAAAAGAAAATTTCTGAATATTTTATGTACAAAATTAGTGACTAATAAAAACCCAATAAAGTTAAATTTACAAGGTAAAAACATACTCTACCCGGTTATTTTTCCAATGAACCGCAAATAATTGTTAATGCAAACTATATATAAATGGCCATGTTCATTTCCACCTGCCATATACTTGTCTCTAGAACAATAAAACGGATCTATTCACACGATATTTATTCTACTCATTGCCACCTACACAGGCCTGACATCCGCTTTTTAAAAAAATTCACGAAGCGTGACCAGAATCCACTGAATTCACTATTAAAAACACATGGCCCTCTCAACCAATAAACGTTATACATGACACACAAAGTACATCAACCAGATAAATTACAAAAACAACATCGCACAAAGAACTAGAATTTGCATTAAGCTAATTCAACGTGATACTTTAACAGGTATGTAGATATCGCTGGTGTAAGTGAACAAAGCGTGGAAAAACAGCAAAGTACGCAGTCCCTGATACACGTTGATGTACGATTTCGATAAATAAAACAAGATAAGATATAATGGAATTACGTTATGACGGACACAGGAGAACTAAATGATAACATACGAAATCAATATTTTGAAATATAAACGTACGGCTCTATTAATTTTGAAGTTTTCTGCGAAGACGCAGAACGGCCACAAGGTAGAAAAATATTTATAATTTTGACTCTAAATACGGAATTAAACATAATTTCTTGCTGCGAAGTCTTGGTAGTCATGTTTGCGTGTATATATATATATATATATATATATATATATATATATATATGTATATATATATATATATATATATATATATATATATATATATATATATATATATATATATATATATATATATATATGTATATATATATATATATATATATATATATATATATATATATATATATATATATATATATATATATATATATATATACCGGGTGGCCAATTAAGCGAGGTAAGCGGCTATATCTCGGAAACCATTTACCATAGAGCTTTGTGGAAAAAATATTTTTAGTAAATGTGGCCAAGGGAAATCGTTGAAAATTATTTTCAAGTTCGTCAGATGCCCGCTAGGGGGCGTAACACCAAGAGGAAATGGAAAAAATAGGTTATCTCAGTAATATGTCCAAATAGACTGTGTTGAAAATACCTGCAAATAAATGTAGTGTGGATCACCAACAATTTCTGTGTTAACTATTTTTCTCTAACTCTTCAGATAAAGTGGTGGGGGTAAGGCAAACATTGATTAGGAAAAAATGCAATATCTCGGGATCTCCTCATTGGAAAATATTGAGATTAGTGTCGTTTAAAAGAGAATTTCTTGCTCTATCAACTGCATTGCAAGTTATGTCTTTGTTATTGTTACTGTAATCACTAGATGGCGCTTTTTAAAAATGAAACACATTTTATGATTTTTCTCAAGAAACCTAAATACAATGATATAAATATTACTACATAGATAGAAAGAGGACTAAGGGCCAAAGCAATTGGTGAAAATCCCAAGTCTCTGTCTTTTGTTTAGCCGGAGATATTAATGAAAAACTGATAAAACTGGAATTTAAACAAAACACTTTCAGCATTGACTAATTTAAAGATTGAAAACAGAAATTTATTAATTTGCAAATATAGTTTTATAGTTTTTTGTTAAAAATAAGATTTATTTACGCATTCCTAACGTAATTATAACTTATTCGTTCGGTCCAATAATTATACTCTAAACCTGAAATAGGTAGGCTTTGGAAAAAAGACAAAACTTTAAAGAAACGTCAAACTAGTTACTCTGAGTTCTTTCATGTATAATTTAAATATAAAAAATGTTGTTACCAAATGATGAAGCCGTTGATATGATTGGTGTTTACTTTGAGTGCTTTCAAAATGCGGCAGTTGCTGAAAGAGTGTATGCAATGCGGTATCCGAATCGCCACCATTACAACAGAAGAGTTTTTCCTCGTTTGGTGCAAAACTTACGTGAAACTTGAAGCTTAAGCGGACCAGTGCTGCGTAGACGCCGTTTTGCCAGAACTGAAGAAAATATTATCAATGTTTTGCCATATATAGAATTTAATCCTCATGTTAGCAGAAGAACATTGCATCTTGACTTGGGAATATCACGGACCACAATCCAAACTATTTGAAAAGAGTATACGTAAGCTTATTATATCGTGAAATTCAAAACAGTTATTGTTATTTACCTCACAGGGATCATAATGACGGTTGTGAAAATGATCAGCCGACAGTCGTAAAAATTATGATATGATAACACGACATGTTACCATAATGATCGTTTATGATCCGAGTAAGATACAAAACTTTATCTGCTGGGATTCATTAAAACTTAAGACACTTAAAAGATTTGGATTTGATTTGCAATACGATGAAACTGACATTTCTTTACTTAATTTCATTGGTGTGACTGTAGCGTTTGTTTGTCTTTATTATTGAATTAGTTAGCCAAAGATTCGTGTTTTGTTTCTCGTTGTAGTAGCAGTAGTGCTCATTATCGCACTATGGGCTATTCCCCCAAGCTAGACAGTTACATCATCAACCACCAAAATCTTCGCATATCAATAACAAGTACGTTTTCTCGAATTTAGTTGATTTTTGGTATATGAGTACTATTTTACTCAAAGTCTATTGACAACATTGAAATTACCGCAACTGTTCAACTTTCAACGTAGTAACAGTTCAGCTTTATGAATTGTTGATGACGTAAATGTCTAGCTTATGTGAATGCCCCTTGTGGTATAATGAACAGCTTCATGTTACTTAAATCCGATAACATAATGCGTATATTATGTCAGTAGATAAACATACTTTTATTACAATGTCATTTTGAATATATAATGATACTTATTTTGATTTTTAGACTACACCCTTATCATATTGTTTTGAATCAAGCGCTGAATGAGCAGGATTATGATCGGAGGCTGGATCATTGCCATTGGCTTTTAGACATGATCAATGAAAATCCTAATTATTTAACGCAAGTTCTTTGGACGGACGAGGCTACTTTGCATAGCGACGGTAATGTGAATTTGCATAATATGCATTATTGGTCTACCGAGAACCCCCACTGGATGCGAGAAGTTCGACATCAAGGACGTTGGAGTCTTAATGTATGGTGTGGGATAATAGGAGGTACAATTATTGGACCTTATTTCTTTGGCCAGTCTCTTACTGGTAACCTCTACTTGGAGTTTCTAAGAAATGAATTGCCAGTTTTATTGGAAGATGTGCCCCTTGAAACCAGGCAAAATGTGTTTCTGCAGCTCGATGGTTGTCCAGCACATTTTTCAATTAATGTGAGAGAACATCTCGATGAGACGTATCCAGGCCGATGGATAGGAAGAGGAAGCATATTTCCCAGGCCAGCGAGGTCACCTGACTTAACATGCTTAGACTTTTATTTGTGGGGACGAATTAAGGACCTTGTCTTCCAAACAAAGCCTACGAGCCAGGAAGATAAGAAGAATAGAGTCCGAAGTGCAATTCGTAGTCTGTCAACAGCGGAAGTGGAAGCTGCCGTTTTTTCTACTCGAAATAGGCTCGAGCAGTGTGTAGAACGTGACAGCAGACACTTTGAGCATTTAAGGAGACACTAGAGTGCTTATAGTGTAGAATTACATACAGAGAGAATAAAATATTTTGTTTTAGATTTCAGTATCAGTTTTTCATTAATATCTCCGGCTAAACAAAAGATAGAGACTTGGGATTTTCACCAATTGCTTTGGCCCTTAGTCCTCTTTCTATCTATGTAGTAATATTTATATCATTGTATTTAGGTTTCTTGAGAAACATCATAAAATGTGTTAAATTTTTAAAAAGCGCCATCCAGTGATTACAGTAACAATAACAAAGACATGGCTTGCAATTAAGTTGATAGAGAAAGAAATACTCTTCTAAACGACACATAGTTCAATATTTTCCAATGAGGCGATCCCGAGATATTGCATTTTTTCCTAATCAATGTTTGCCTTACCCCCACCACTTTATCTGAAGAGTTACAGAAAAATAGTCAAAACAGAAATTGTTCGTGATATACACGACATTTATCTGCAGGTATTTTCAACACAGTCTATCTGGACATATTACTGAGATATCCTATTTTTTCCATTTCCTCTTGGTCTTACGCCCCCTAGCGGGCATCTGACGAACTTGAAAATAATTTCCAACGATTTTTCTTGGCCACATTTACCAAAGATGTTTTTTTCCCAAAGCTCTATGGTGAACAGTTTCAGAGATACAGCCGTTTACCTCGCTTAATTGGCCACCCTGTACATATATATATATATATATATATATATATATATATATATATATATATATATATATATATATATATATATATATACATATATATACATATATACATATATATATATATATATATATATATATATATATATATATATATATATATATATATGCGACATTTCGACGGATAACATGTTATATTGATATGGAGAAAGTTTATTGCTTGTATGTATTTTAGCAAAACGCCCAATGCCACAACAATTATTATAGTATCGCATTTAAAAAATGGTGTGGGATGCAATAAGGAGATAATTGTTAGCTGGACAGATTATGCCTTTTTAGTGAAATTTCATTTAAAAAAATCAAATGAAAATTCGCTTATAGACAGGTATCGATGGTGTGACTTTTCAATTAGGCCGAATTAAGGCCCCTAGAACCCAAAACTAAGGTGTGTTCAAATTTTTGCATTTATATACATAACTTACACAATATATATATATATATATATATATATATATATATATATATATATATATATATATATATATATATATATATATATATATATATATATATCCAACCGATAACTGAAAAAATTATCAACCAATTTTGATGAGATTTGGCACGTGTCTTTCTTTTGTTGGTAGCTTGGAAGAGTTTGTTGGTCAAACTCATTAGGCCAGTTTTTATCTTGAAAAATAACAAAGTGATTTTGTACTAATAGGGACTTTATTGTATACCACAATTAAAATTTCTGGGTTAATGGGAAATTGAGTTAAGAGATGTTTTAAGAATTTAATGAAAATTCGCTACCATAACGCACTTGCTGCATCCCGAATTTGAGCATATTTTCATTAAGAAACATTCGCTTATAGTGAGGTAATGACTTTCGAATTATCGAAAAATATTTTCATAACGGGCGCGAATTAGAGGAGCCCCTAGTAACCATATTCGAGATCAGTTTCATACTTTTTATGTGTGTATATATATATATATATATATATATATATATATATATATATATATATATATATATATATATATACACACCGGGTTGCAACAAGACCATAAGGTTTAAACCGAGAACGACATCGGACTCAAAATTTGTAAGATTTCATAACATAGATTATTTGCGACTATATATTTGGTGACATGATCGACATTTTTTGAAGCACCCGCTTTTTGAAAGCGAATTCAGTGAACTTTTTAATGGTATTAATTATTTTTAAGTTACCTTTGGCAAGAACGAAAACAATTGAATTTCATGCAAATTAATGACGTAAAATAAAGTCTATTCGAGTAATTTTATCTGTGTCCAAAAAAGTCTAAAATATATGGCCTTATCACACATGGAATTTATTTAAGCGACAATACACACCACATTTTAATAATGTCACCCCTAAAATCAGTTTTGTCAAAATTGTTAGCCTGATCTACAGTGGCAAGCGTTTTGGTCTGAGAATTAAAACAACAGTGTTTTTGTTTGTTTGATCGTAAAAGAACGTGTCATGATGTTTGTCATTTATTCAATGAGGTTCACCCTCGTCTCCCTATCTCTAATAATAACGGAGATAGCAATACATTCCCATCCAGTTTGGGACACACTGTATAACATATCAAAACATTAGTACTACTTGACCTTTTGTAAAGTAATATTTCTCTATTCCCTGGACTCATGCACTGGTTTCACTAAAAGCCCTGTTTATATAGCTGCATAGAAATAATTCTTGATGAGGTCAGAACCGTAAAGATTTAATGAAACATAAACTCAACTATAGGGAGGATCAGAAGACCGTACATAATTTAGCACATAATTTTGCAGATACACAACAAAGTTAACGATATTTCGTCCTAAGAATACATTTAGCCGTTTCCTTCCTGATGCTGAATCGTCTAAACCGTTATCGAAAACAAACGGTAAGCGATTTTAACAACACTCAAATGAGCATCGTCATCAAGAACACGCAACTTAAGGGAGGATAAGGGAGATCCTCCGAACACAGATATCCAGATATCTGCTGTTTTGTTTTATTGCGTTTATCTGTAACAATTATTTTCCATGAACATGAGAGATCGACCCCGCATCCAGAGAGATGAAAACAACACGGTGGGAGGCCAAGGGGAAACAAGGCACGATGAGAAAGATAAAACGTTGATTATTCGCCAGGTATTGTTTATAAATGATACATTACTCAAAACGATACATGTTAATGAATGGATACAATAGAGGCGGAACAACAGCAGTTTGCATCGGCATCAGAGGGCGCACCCTGCTGGAAAGGGGCACACGGACGGGGCACGGACGCTAATTACGACAATCGAGTCGGATGTAATTACCCCGTATTTAAATTAACAAATAGGTAGAGGGAAGGAGAGAGACAGATCAAAAGCGAATCTAAATTACAATGGGAACCGCGAAAATTATTTTAAACTGCGCGACAATAGCGGTAAAAGGTAAATAACTGTTAGGCAGGCGGCGTGACAGCGTAACACAACACGATAGCTACATCAAAAGTTCGGGACGCAGCAAGTGCGTTCTAGCAGTGAATTTTCATAGGAATTGTACGTGGTGTCCCAAACTGGATGGGAATGTATTGCTATCTCCGTTATTATTAAAGATAGGAAGACGGTTAAATTAGCAATGTTTTGCAGAATTGCATGCTCGTTCTAAATATGACTCGTATTTTGCCCTGCCTCTTTTCGTTTTCGTGTTATTTTGAAAAAACCAATTTATTTGTTCTTCAATATCAAAGTAGGCGTTGATCTGACATGTCTAATACTTGCACATTATCAGGACACCTTTTTACAGAGTAATCTTTTTGTGCTATTCTCAACCTTGGATTGTCATTTGTTTTTGAGCTACAGGTATCAACGTTTGTTTTTATTATGACAGCCATATTGGATTTTTTGCTCATGTGATAGCCTGTGAAAAAAGCTTTCCAATGATGTACAGCAGGCTTGAGAAATCTTGTAATTGCACTGACAATTTGGAGCAAAACTGTTTTGAGGATAGTAGGCTATGAAATCCAATACCAGAAAACAAATAACAAAAAAAAAAGTGTTCAAAAGCAATAGGCCATGGAGTCTAACAATTGACTTCTACTTTTAAGATGATTTTCCGCAATGACCCACGATAAAAAAAGGAACTTTGAGCACACCAATGAATAGGCCCATTATTACAAATGATATTTGACATTACAACATTATCCTAAAAAATATTTGATTTTTAAACGTAAGTCAACTGAAACACAACAAAAGAAAGGCTATAGATATAATAATATCGCAACAATTAAAAATACTGCAATTCTTAATTATCTGAACAATTTGAGGTGTATTTAACACGTTGCTTAAAATTTTGTACTAAATAGTTTGTTTCCTGTTTATTTTAAATATTATTCCACAATCTGTTCAGTAATGAAGAATATTTTGACATGTTGGAATGTTATATTCATTCTAACCGAAATACTGAGGCAGCTGCAACAAAACACCAAAATATTTCGCAGGATAGTGACCAATCTATTGAACGACGGTAGCTTCCACGCAAAGAAACTACCAATGCCTAATACCGTCTTACAGGTTTCAAACGAAAACCCTCCGCAATCTGTTCGGTTTTATGGTGAACAAATTGACGTTCCAAACAGTACGGTACACCGTGTATTAAAACAAAATCATTACCATCCATACAAACCTACAATCGTGCAAGGCTTAAATGTTGACGATTACCCTAAGCGACTTCAGTTCTGCAGATGGTATCAAGGACAATGTCAGCAAGATAAAAATTTTCATTTGATCATAATATGACTGATGAATCCAGATTTACAAATTGTGGTGTATATAATCGCCGTAATAGGCATTATTGGGCAAATGAAAATCCCCATCTAAAGGAAGAAAGGCGATTGCAAGACAGATTTGGTATTAATATTTGGTGCGGCTTATTAGGTAAAAAACTGTTATTCTTATTTGTAGATTTCAGGTAACTTCATTGTTGGTCCGTTCTTTTTTGAAAATAATTTAACTGGGGAGAGGTATCCTAATCTATTGAGAAATGATACCTTACCAACAATTAGAAGAGTTCATGATAATTTAGACGAGATTTGGTACCAACAAGACGGTTGTGCAGCTCACAATGCTAGGATCGTCAAAGAATTTTTGTACCAAAATTTTAATAATCGTGTCATTGGTAACAATGGGCCGGTTTATTGGTGTGCTGGAAGTCCTGATATAACACCCATGGATTTTAATTTTTGGGGTACTCTGAAGAATGATGTGTATAAATTCGATCCATCACAAAATATCAATGATTTACAAAACAGAATCACGGAAGCTATTAATCATATTAAACCAAGCAGGCATGTTTCAAAAAGGTGTATAAAGTGCATTGAACAAAATGGTGGCTGGTACTGTAAGTCCGGTTAAAAGAAACCTGCAATGTGTTGTGTTATTCAAGAAAACAGAAAAGCGCTGACAGGCTAACCTACTTAAAAAATCTTTCTTTAGAACTTGTTCAGGCGCAGCTAATGACAAGACTCTGCAACAGTAAACTACCCACTGAACTACGTTACACAAGAGGACGTGTTCTAAATAAAGAAGTACGAGCTAAGGGACGAGCTGAAGAAGATAGAAATGTTTTGGTGTTGGGAACAAAAAGAAGATGTTATATTTGTCCATCCAAATTGAACAGAAAAACTAATCAGCTCTGTTCTCAATGTAGAACGCCAATATGTGCCGGATGTACGATTAGAGTTTACACCAATTGTGCAAAAGACAAAGAATGAAATCAAGTGCTGTGTTTTTCACTGATTTGTTTTTTCAATTTTTGTGCTAATTTTTTTTTGATAATTTTAGGTTCCTACAAAGCATTTTACTAACTTTTCCATTTCAAAATTAAGAATATATTATTTTTTGTGTTACTTCAATAGCGATTGTTTTTTTGTGACGAATTTGGATAAAAACTCTCTCGGATATCTGAATGCTTCATTTTTGGTATGTCATGTATTACACAGTTGAAACAGCTCGGGACGCAACAAGTGCGTTATGGTAGTGAATTTTTATTAAATGCTTCAAATTTGTATAACTCAATTTTCTATAAACTTAGAAAGTTTAATTTTGTTATGTAGTAAGGTATTTCCTAGGGCAATATATACACCAAATTTCATTAAAATAACTTTGTAATTTTCGGAGAAAAAGAATTGTCGAAAGAAAATTTAAAATTTGAATAATTTAATTTTCTATAAACTTAAAAAGTTTAATTTTGGTACGTAGTAAGGTCTCTCCCAAGGCAACATATATAGTAAATTTCATTAGAGCAGCTTTGTTATTTTAGGATAAAATTTTTTTTTGAAAGAAAACTCAAAATTTTCCCGCAAAACCACGTCCGATTTTCCTGGCTAACGAACTCATCCAATCCATTAATAAAAGAAAGGCACTTGCCGAGTTTCATTGAAATCGGTTAATTATTTTTTGAGTTATCAGACGGATACATATATATATATATATATATATATATATATATATATATATATATATATATATATATATATATATATATATATATATATATATATATATATATATATATATATATATATATATATATATATATATAAACATATAAAAATTGAAACGGACCTCGGATAAGGCTTCTAGTTCAAGCTCATTTGAAAAAAATTCTCACCATCGATACCTCTCTATTAGTGATTTTTTTTTAAATAAAAATTCACCAAAAACATCAGTGAACCACTTAGTTCAGATACACAAGAAAAATATTAAGAATCCGTTAGAAAAAGAAGACCCGGCATTTCGACCCGCACCTTACCAATTATGTCCCAGGTTTTAACCATACCAGTTAAGGGTTAAATTGTACATTAATAGCTATTTTGGAAGCACCAACATGACTTTGCAGTTTCTAACGGAGTGACTAAATTTTGAAGGGTACCATGTAGATATAATTAACTTCCGGTATAACCGGAAGTTGTTGATAATATTTTGGTTCGAATGGCACTGTTTGAATTAATATGTGACTACTATGGCAGTTTTTATTTCTTCAGTACTTCTAACTAAATATTTTGTTAGCGTATTCCTTAAACGGTTTTATTTTTCGCCTTAAAATGGAGTTTCTTTACTTTCCAACATAAAGTTATCGATTCCATATTGTTGAATTTCCTATTGAAAATGCCACAAATCTACGTCCACAAAAGCTCCTTTGATTTATTCCTTTTAATAGCCTTCGAACTGTTTTGTCCTTTGCACCCCCTATATACATCCCAACGAACAAACCTGTATTACGCTTAAACTTTTTCAATTAATGCCAAAATTAATTCTCGAATCGGGAGCCCAACGGCATTTAAGGCAAGTATAATTAGGCGAATTCACTTATACAAATTCTTGTTTGGAACACAACACATGCGCCTAAACTTCAAATCTTGACTAGGAAAGCGGGAGCGTCGTAAATTAAGGACTGTTAAACCAGAATGATTTCGTGGTCTGTACTGAAAGTGAATTTTGTTTAATTATAGAACGAGAAATGTGATAATTCCCATGCCAAATTGATGTATTGGCACAAATCCAACTTGGAAAATTATATAAATCAAGGTTTATCGAAGTTTGCTGTTCGCCGTCTGTTCATCAAAGCACAGTACACTCTGCCTGATATTGATTGACTATTTATAGTTTTAGGAACACACACACACACACCCGATCATCTGAGCACATGTGTATTTAGTAATACTTCCATTAGCGTTAATATTTTAAGAAATAGACATGTCATATTTTATTGATAATTTGTGAACACTGGTCAATGACCAGACCAAGAAAAATGTGAATTTAACTCTTACCGCATCTGGATATTTTCTGGAATAGTACATATTATAAGTATATCAACCCATGATTTCATACCTGAAACAAAAAAGAAATCATTAGTTTTGAGTCAAGAACTCATGTAAGACAGGTATTATAGAAGTAGTTTGTCAGTTTTTAATCAGTAACTGAAAAAAGTAGGACTGCTAACACATAACCTAGCTAATGAGGAGATATGTGTTTATATATATATATATATATATATATATATATATATATATATATATATATATATATATATATATATATATATATATACAGGTTGTCCAATAAGCGCGCGTCGGTCCATAGTTACTAAACCGCTGTACTTGAAAAAAAAAATCTCAACGAAACTTATAACGTGTGATCTTTGCTACAACCCAAAATTATTTTTAAGTATACAGGGTGTACAAAAAAAAGAGTAATACTAAAAATTATGTTTTTCTTAAATGGGACACTACAGTTTTTTTTTATGTGGTAAATAAAGCCACTGTAAGTTCTATATTCAACTAAAAACTTGTAATATTGTCAAATGCAGTGTTGCCGAGCTATTAATTTTTTTAAAATTTAGTCAAAAACATTCTTTCTTCAAACTGTTATATCTGTGCCACTGTTCGATGGTGGCCCTGAAAATTTTACGTGCAATCTAATATTGGCCTACTTTATCCTGAACTGTCTTTACATTTGGATTCGTTCCTACAGTGTGTTCAAAATTTCTCTTCAACCATCTCTGCATTCACCTTCATTTTAATTGAATTTCTTAAATGCAACACCCTGTATATTATTTTGCCGTTAACAAGCTTAAAGTGTGCTCATTCAGAAAATACCATGTTTGCTGTATCTATCTCAACCTACTTTTGAGATATTAAGCTTTCCCCAAAAATTTACACAGAACATAAGAAAAATCACAGGCGGCACGGCACAAGGCGGAGCCCCATGGAATGACGCATTCAGTGAGCTTTTTGTTTTTATTACTCGTCGAAAAAATTGACCTGCCGTATACAGGAACTCTCAAATGGTGGCTGAATTTGAAATGTTTTAGCAGAAATGTTTTTAGCGTTTCCGTAGAAATAATTTTTTGTAACTTTTTTGTATTTTTTTTTAAATTAATAATAAATATTTAGTAAGTTATTGTAAAAAAAGTTGTCGAATTTCAGTAAAAAATATAATTTAGTGTAACAACACTGAAGGCAACTTCGGCAAAAAAAATGGTGAATTTTTGTAAAAGAAATTTTTGCAAATATTCAATTTTTTTTTCAATTTGGGTCATCAGGCTGTTTGTCAATAATCATATCTTAGCAGGTGTGTAAATAATAATAATAATAATAATAATAATAATAATAATAATAATAATAATAATAATAATAATAATAACAATAATCATTATTATTATTATTATTATTATTTGGCCCATTAGTTACAATTTTTTTAAACCGGACAAGTCATCAAGCTTACAAGATAAAAAACGTATCACAACTTATCACAAGGGTACGTGCCCAAAACTCTAAAATATAACGAGCTTAACATCACACCAAAAAACATACGTTCACAGTGCAGCTTCATAAAATTCACTCAAACTATAAAAACTATGAGTAATCAAAGCAACCTTCAGTTGTTTTCTAAACTTTTTGCACAATTTGTGTCCCTCAGAGAACTGCAAGCAGCTGGTTGTACAAAAAGCAACCTGCATAACATGGCGACTTCTTAAAAAAAGAATGGTGACATTTATTCAGGCGAAAAGTATCTTTTTCACGAGTGTTGTACCCATGAAAATCCGAGTTGCTAACAAAATTTCTCTTGTTTTTATGAATGCAAGTTAACAGATGGAACAAGTAAACTGATGTTAACGTCGCAATGCTATTTTGCTTAGAGATGTTCATTGGCCAGGAAAATCGGAACAGTTTTTCCTGAAACTTTTTATTTTATTTTCGGAAAATGTTTCTACTTTCTGAAACAACAAAGCTAGTTTAATGAAATGTGGTACATACTACTATATAGGTTATACTGCCAACCAAATGTCCTTTTAAAAACAAGGTATATTTGCCATTAAAAATATGTTTACGAAAATTCGCTACCATAACACACTTGCTGCGTCCAGACTTTTTATTATTTATTTATTTAATATACATCGCCCCTACGATTATAAACCCAAAACATAGGACTGGCAAAAAAATAATTAACTAATTCTAAAATATAGAAAAAAGTTCGAGACTCAGCAAGTGCGTTATGGTAGTGAATTTTTATTAAATCCTTCAGATTTTAATAACTCAATTTTATATAAACTTAAGACAGTCGAATTTTGGAATGTGGCAATGTATCTCTCAAGGCAACATATTCACCAAATTTCATTAAAATAGCTTTGTAATTTTTGGGGGAAAAATTTTTTTTTGGAAGGAAACTCAAAATTTAAATAATTCAATTTCCTATAAACTTAGAAAGTTGAATTTTGGCATGTAGTAAGGTCTTCCCCGAGGCTATATATGCACCAAATTTCATTAACATATATTTGTAAAAGTTATATATAATGGTTAAACAGCTATAAAGAGACTACTGTCTTCAGATCCGCACTTTCACAGCAGACTATATCAATTCTGCAATTTGTCGTAAGTATCACACATGCAATACAGTCAATGGCAATTATTTCAATCCTCACATGTGGTGTAGGCAGAAAAAAATTCAACACGTTCTACCGAGCAACCCTGGCATTTTAAAATTCATGCAAGAAAGAATGTCCTATCAATCTAACCACCCCAACACAACCCTTTGAAGAAACTTAATCGAGAATAAGTGTCTAGGTTTTTCGAAACTATACAGAGATAATGTTTGTAACAGTTCGTTCTGCTGTATCCCAACAGCAGCAAAAATATCATCTTCCCTCAAGCACATAAACATAATGAACCTCGTTTGAACCGTTTCTAAATATATAATGGGGACTGCAGAGCTGTTCCAAAGCACTGTGCTTAGTGCTAGTCTAAGCGCTTGAGGCATATTTGTGCTTAGCAGCAAATGTTGAAACCAGTACTTGGTGCTCCCAGCACTTCATTGGTGCTCAGTAACCCCGAAAAGAGCTCCCAAATGCGTTGAGTACTCGGGAGTTCTTTGATTGTATGGGATTTAGTAGTCCAAATTCGCCGTTAAAGAAATGTGTTAGGAGTCTTAAAGTCGAGCTCTCCTCGTTAGCAACGTATCTGTACTAAAGTTCGCTAAAATAATCTATTTGAAAGTAATCGGTGATGTGCGAGTCATTCTGAATGGATTCCTGTAGCTAGTGCCTCAAGGTTCGGTCAAAGGCAAAGAAGGCTAACAGTACCCTGTACATGTTCAAAAAGTAATTTTCTTGTCCACCACCTGAGTTCGCTAAGCAGCCTTACGTCAGGTATATCCGCCCGCATTTGGAATCCGGGATCTCCAGGTCTGGTTACGGACAGGGATTTCTTAGAAAGATCTCAACACGCTGCATCACGATGGCCGCAGCAGATGATACATCTCACCTACCGGCAAAGGCTTTCTCATCTGGAGCTGGCTTCCCTTTCTACCAGACGCAGGAGATCCGATCTTCTGTATATGTATACACTAACGCATGGTCTATGTCATGGACGTAGTTCTGAATTTGTGAACACTGGCTCAAGCTGAGGATGAACCGTTCTGCACACCTATATGCAGAGTTTATTTGCCAATCGGTCTTTTAATGCTTGGAACAATCTGCCGAAGGACATTGCTGCTACTACGAGTATATGCAGCTTCAAGAGTCGGATGGCTACTTGCCTAGAACCGCTGTGGCAGGACTGAGTGCCGTGTGCTTTTTCTGATATAATCAGTTGCACTGTATAAACGCTTTAGTGACAATATAGACCCAGCATTTGTAAATAATCTGAATCAATAAATAAAATAAATAATAAATAGTAAATTATTACACCTGGGAAGACTGACCCATTACATTTAACATCAGCCAAAATCAATGCATCAGAAAGCGACTTGCGTCTAAGTAAGTTAGAGATAAAAATAAAAACAAAATATATAAAATAGAATAACGAAGTTGTATAAAATAGACTGGAGGTGTGAGCACATATATAATAATACACTTGAGACGGGTCTAAAACGTGAACACATAAATCATGGCGTTTTTTCATGTAAATCATAGAAACATTTTTGGATGAGGATACACATTGACTTCGCCCACTATAAAAAAATTGTGCGTAAGGCAACAACAAACTATTGTGTAGATTACTGTTTTTATAAAGATTCACGGTAGCTTGCAAAAAACAATTATTGTACTAATTTTCAGCGCACTCAAGTGAGCAGCTGAACACTTTTCAAATACTTTTTCATAGTAACAAATTATTTCATTGCCAGCTGCCAGCGCATCGCGGTGGCTGGTCTACATAAGTTAGAAGGATACATATTCATTGCTAACAAGAAAGCTGTTACACAATAGTACAAGCAAAAGATCTAGCGAACTGTGGTTGCCGTTCTGACGGATGTGTGAAAAATGTTGCGGTTATACGAGTATACGGGGGTATATTGATATCTAGTTAGCCTGGAAATTTTGCATTAGGCAAAATTGAATTTACTCGATATGATAGTGTTTAGTTTTATCGCGCAATTTTAAGTTGTAAGACTGCAGTGTTGTATGTCACAGCAATCTGACATAATTACAGTGTATTGTGCGCATGTCCCACCCCTCGAAAAGAGGGTACCTGCAATAATCAAGACCTGGACACAGTCTATTCGTTCATCAGATCAGCTTAGAAGAGCTCCAGCACCGAGTGCATTTAATTCGTACACGACCACGCGTTGTGGTTTACACGTGCCGCCTATATATATATATATATATATATATATATATATATATATATATATATATATATATATATATATATATATATATATATATAATGTATATCAATAGTATATAGTTTATATTGCTTTAAATATATAATTAAGTTAAGTGTTTCCAAGAGATTTTATTTTAAAACACGATACAGTCCATTTTAATACGTAACAGCAGTAACTACAATGCAGGAACCAAAAACACAGTCACAGATAGTAACTATGATATTTTATAAATAAGCTGCCAAAGTTTGACATCCAATAGTGACACAACTGTTAATTTTTAAGACGGCATGTCTCACAAAAAGGAAGATTCTGATAAAAAAGAGTTTGTCATTTATTTTATTTGTAAAGGGGTATGGCGAAAAGAAATGTTTGCTGATATGGTAGAAACATTAGGTGAATGTTCTTCGTATGCTAGTAATAAATAGTACTGCAAATTGAATCATAACTTCCACATAGCTGTGATAATTTACTCTCCTCAGAAAGACATTCTCATAAAATGAATTTAAGGTCCATGACTTCACCACAAAAAAAAAAATAGTGCTGCAAATTGAATCATAACTTCCACATACCTGTGATCATTTATTCAGTGCCCATGACTGGACTAAAAAAAATATTTGTAGTTATGTACCCAGGAACTTTTGAAACCTATTACTAGAGTTTTCACAAAAAAAATATCAGTTTTCACCAAATCACGCCCATTCATCCCCTACCTCTCTGGAGCGATTTTAAGCAAAAACAATATGAACCTTTCGCTTGTCGGGTGCTCGCCGTATACCAAATTTTCAGACGATGTCTCAATTCGTTCGAAAGTTATTGCGCCTACTATTTCTAATAAATAAACCCTAAAATGTTATTTTACTCGAATTTTAACGAAAAAATGTCAATTTTCAAATTACCCCCCGTTCAACTCCTATCCTCTGGAGCGATTTTAGCCGAAAACAATCCGAACCGTTCGTATGTCAAGTGCTAACTGTTTATCAAATTTGAAGACGATATCTCAATTCGTTCTAAAGTTATCGTGACTACAAACAGACAGACACACAGATCGACAGACAAAAAAAATATCGTTCCCAAATGATGTTTTCTATAGGTTTTGACCCTTTTTACGACATTTAAGCGAATTTTTTTTTAATTTGTCGCCAATGTGATACTTCCACACGTTGTGAGGATGTGGAAGTAATACAAGGCAACCTTCAGATAGCCAGGGAAAAATTCTAGAGCCTTGTGCTTGACATTTTTTAACGGTGACTTAACTTCCAGGGTAATTGTGGCAGCTCTCTGTACATGAGGATCTGACATGCAGATGACTATGAATGGTGACTCGCTCTGAAGCGATTTTACCAAAAAAACAAGCCTTTTTTTGTCGGGTGCTAGCTGTATACCAAATTTGAAGATGATATCTAAATTCGTTCAAAAGTTATTGCGCCTACTAACATACGTACAGGCAAAAAAAATTCGTTCCAGGATCAACTTTTCCATGTTTTGATACTTTTTAGGCCGTCTTTGCAAAAAAAAATTTGAAATTACTGTCACTGATATTCCACCCCCAACACATTCGACTCCTAATTTAATTTTAGCACAGAATACCAAATGTTTTGTGAATATGAAAGTTTTTTTTTCAATAGACAAACCCTAAAACATTATATTACTAGAGTTTTAACGAAAAAATGTCGATTTTCACCGAATACCCCCCCCCCCCACAAATTCATTCCTTCCACCCCGGTGCGATTTTACCCAAAAACGAACCTAACCGTTCGCTTGTCAGGTGCTAACTATGTATCAAATTTGAAGACGGTTCTCAATGCGTTCTAAAGTTATCGTGGCTGCTAACATACAGACACACAGACCGACAGAGGTAAAATTATCGTTCCCAAATCATATTTTCCATATGTTTTGACACTTTTTACGACGTTTGAGCGAAAAAAATTGTTTGAATGTCACAGATGCCATAATTCCATACGTATTGACGATGTGGACGTAAAACTGGGTTGCGGAATTAAAAAGATTACCAAACATAAAAAATGACACCGCTCTAAAAAACTAATTTCGGTGACCACACAAGAAAACATGGATTCTGCACAATAAATGCTCTTGGTAGATAGACTAGTCTAAACGTAAAACAGAAACATTACACATTTCCTATAAACGTGTGTTTCACATTTTTCATCACTACTTGAGAATGAGGAAGCTTTCGGCAAAATAGTTACTGGAATCATTTAACGCTGATCAGAAACGCGCTCATTTGACAATGTCGAAGGATATGTGCCATCGGTTTGAAGATGATTTCTTAAGCTGTTTGGCTGTTTAGCCTAAGCAGGCTCATTTGGCCATAGGGAATGGAATGTCCCAGGTCCCACGTCCAACCTGAAATGCTTCCACTCCACATTTTTCCATAAACATGGATCTGCCACTATGATCCAGAGACTAATAAAGACAAAATGTGGAGTGGAAGCATTTCAGGTTGGACGTGGGACATTCCATTCCCCATGGCCAGACGAGCCTGCTTTTCATCAGCGTTCAGGTATTCCGGAATCCATTTTTCCGGACAGCTCTCTCGATACCAAGTCGTGATTAACAAAGTGAAATGTTGGAAATTTATTTGTAGTGTGTGGTGGATGAATTTAAAGATTGCTGTAATAGAAATCGACCAACCGTTAATCATCATAAATCTGCCGGAATCGAGTTTAACAACAAGCTTAGAAGAGCATATGCTTGTGCTGCCTTTCCAGTCTATTCACACGGATTTTGTGGTGCAGTCTGCGGTGATAATAATTCGCTCTTACCTCCACCAGCATCTTATACTTATACAAACCGGCTATGTATGTAGAAGACTCAATGCCATGTTTCTTGCCTTGTCGGCACTAAAAACTTCTCCAAGGGGTCTGCCTGAGATCCTTCTATAATGCATCAGTGTTCAGTATAGTCAATTATCATGTGTCCATTTGGGATTGGCACGTGTTCAGTCGTTCTCCAGAAGAGGATTGTCAGGATAATATTCGGCATCGATTCCGCACTTCTTGCCGGGATTACAGCGGATGTAGGATTCTCACTGTCCTTTCGATCATTCTCATATTAGTACCGACAATAGAGAATTTGTTTCTGCATTAAATTACAGTAGTTGTTTTTTTTTATACATAGGTTCATAATGACGTACTGAATATAAAAACACAAAATCCTTACAAATTAGGAGGCCGGAAGTGCCGCCATTTTGAGAAAAACAGTTTTGGTCTATATCTCCGTAACTGTGCACTTTAGGCCAAAAATGGTAATGACCTTTATTGTAGATAATTGCATTTCTCATGTTTTTTGTTAAATATTTTTTTTGTATCACTCACCGTTTACAACTTATACGACTATTAGCATTCATTTATTGACTTTTTTACCTATATCTTTGTTAATAATTGTTTAAAAAATAAAATGCTTATAACTTAACTTTTCAATTTCCTACAATTTTTACTTGAAACTTTTTTTTCTAAAATTATTATTAGTGCATTTTCTTTAAAAAAATTCGCTAATGAGGAGACCCCGAGTTTTGAATTTTGAAAAAAAAATGAAATAGGCGCTAATTATGCCCCCTAGAACACATACTCGAGGTCAGTTTTAATTTTTATATATATATATATATATATATATATATATATATATATATATATATATATATATATATATATATATATATATATATATATATACAACACACCGATAACTCAAAAACGAATGGGCCGGTTTTAATTAAATTTGGTAAATACCTTCCACTTGTAAGTGGCTTGGATAAGTTCGTTATCCAGGAAAATCGGCCTAGGTTTTCCCGGAAAATTTTGTGTTTTCTCTCGAAAAAAAATCATATCTCCGGAAATAACAAAGTAAGGGCAACTAAATTTGGTACACGGTGTTACGTCATTATAGGTAAATTACATACCAAAATTTAGGTCTGTAAGTTCAAAGACAAAAAAGTTACAGTCATTTAAAGAAAAATAAATTGGGGTTTTCCTCAAAACGTCAAAGTCGCGAATTAAAACGTCAAAATTGGCAACATTTACGCAAAGAACCTGAAACTAATATAAGCTATGGAAAGAAAAAGTCTCAAGAAGAATGTTTTACAAAGCCTGAAGTTTTAGTTTCAACCGTCATTGTCCTTCATTTTACTAAAATATTTCCAGAAAAAGTTGGCGATTGAAAAGTGCAACATTTAACGCGTTATAACTTTGAAAATATTGATTTTAGAAAAAAAAGTTTTTAGTAAAAATTGTAGGAAATTTGTCGATTGAAAAGTTAAGTTATAAGCATTTTATTGTTTAAACAATTATTAACAAGGATATAGGTAAAAAAGTCAAGAAATGAATGCTAATAGTCGTATAAGTTGTAAACGGTGAGTGATACAAAAAAAAATTATTTATCATAAAAGATGAGAAATGCAATTATCTACAATAAAGGTCATTACCATTTTTGACCTAAAGTGCACGGTTACGGAGATATAGACCGAAACGGTTTTTCTCAAAATGGCGGCACTTCCGGCCTTCTAATTTGTAAGGATTTTGTGTTTTTATATTCAGTACGTCATTCTGAACCTATGTGTTAAAAAAAACAACTCCTGTAATTTAGTGCATTATGGACAAGAGTAACGGGCTCCTCTATTGCCTGTACTATATGTATTCACTTGAAACGCAATGAGTATTCGACCCAATGTAGTGTCCACTCATATTCTTCTAGGCGCAGCGGCAAAATATATGTTAATACTGTATCACACTGATTTGGTCAGAAGCATAAGCCGTCACCTTGGTGGCTGTATAACTGTCTGCCTGGTGGTATGTACCTTTTGGACGAGGCTAAAATAAAAAATCGTTTGAAAAAATCTTGCTTTCTAGACCATTTTACTCTGTTCATGAGTTTTTCGACGTCGCTAAGCATTTTGCTTTGCGATTTTATGTCATACAACATGTGTTCTGTGTATGTTCACTGTAGATTTGTAATTTTAAGCTTAAATCTATTGCACTTTCAATATAAATCAATATGAACAAACACATTTATTGAATATTAGCTTACTTAATCTGAATATTCACTATTTTAATATAAAATTTTCAACCAATTTGCTTACTTGTATCGACAAGATCTTAATTGCTGAAATATCTTTTACGACGTACTTATTGAACGACACCTGTGTAGGAAAGGATATACGTACTTTCAAGTTAGCGATAATAAAGTTGACGATTTACCGCAAATACTCCGAACTAAAACGAAAATCTTTCAGCCGCATCTCCCAAATCAAGTCATTCATAAAAGTGTTAAGAAAACCTTTTAACATTCTCCGTTTTTTATGCTTATGAAACACCCAAAGCTGCTTTTAGCCTGATTCGTATAATTCTTTTGCAGCGATCTAAATAAATTTTCACAAAAAAGGTGTTTTATGTACTGAGATTAAATATTCTGTCTGTAAATGCTAAAATAGACAGGAGGTGTATAAAATTCTGAATCAGTAGGAATTTTAAAGTGTTGTGATGTTAGCGGTATTAGTAGCGTGGTCCATTCTGCTGCATTTCGCTGCAGGTTTACTTCATCTCTAATGTACACCGTATCGCGTTATTTAGCTCGTTGTTGCTGCCATTGTCAGGGATCCCCTTTGTTCTTCAATACACCCTGATTGGACAATGTATGTGGATAAATAGAACGAGGTAATCGAACGTAATACACAAGTTCATCCCTATAGCGGCGGTAAGTTTCACCCCTGAAATTTTAAATGGAAAGGGGTATTGAGTGACACCTAATCTTGAATCCAATCAAGTTCGCAATTTAAAAAGTATCAGCTTTTGAAAATCGGTCGGGTAGTTTTTGAGAAGACGCATTTCAAAATGTTGTCAGCGAAACAAAACAAACAAGTTTCTTATTTAATTTTTTATTACCTGAACAATATACAATATTGAATGTTCGAAATGATGACCTCCAGCTTCCATGCAATAGTAGTTTTGTTTAAAGTGGTTTCTAACGTTGCAAAGCATTTCGGGTGAACTTTGTCGACATTCAGCGATGATGCGTTGCTATTAATCATCTAACAGGGTTCCCACTAAAAACAGCACACCAATTTCCCTGACTTTTCCCTGAAATGCCAAAATCTATTTCCCCGATTTTGATGTTCTACAATTTACCCCCAACATGTGTTACAGAATACAGTAGGTATTCTCATCATGGCGGAAAACACACTTCCCCATTGCAAATACAAAGCGACCATTGAACGCAAAATTAAAAAAAAAACAGTTATTTTGGTTTTGTGGAAAAAGAAATCATTAAATAAAATGTTTCAGAATTACACAAAAAGCAAACACAGTGCTTCAGTTATTTATCATAAAAAGGAAACAAATAATTTTTCCCTGGCAAGGACAAAAATTCCCTGACTTTTAGTCAATTTTTCGCTGACAAAATTTTTTCATCTACAAATTTCCTGACTTTTCCCGGTTTTCCAGACGAGTGGGAACCCTATTTAAGCATTCTGGCAGTGTAGTGTAAATCTTAGTTTTCAGGTAAAAAGTTTAAGAGGTTCTAAATCTGGCGACCTTGCAGGCACCTCTATTGCTCCCTTTAGGCCAATCCATCTCCCAGCAGAAATCTATTTGCCGTTATTTGAAGATGTCGTTGATCCAGCGGTAATATAAATTTGCAAACGAAGTAACCGTTAAAATGAAAATTGATTAATATTTCAACAAGACGGAACACCTCCAATCTATACAGTTGCTGTTCATCGGTATCTGGACCAAACATTTCCTGGGGATAGATTACCATAATGCGTAGATGATTAACGCCAACGCGTCATTGCCTGTTAACCCAATACAAAAAAATCATTAAAGAGCCTTGTTTCTTTGGCAGACAACATTTGTAAAAGCGTTTTTTCAAAAAGTAACCAACCGATTTTCAAAAGAAAAGCTGATACTTTTCAAAAAGAAATCTTGATTGACTAAATGAGGTGTCACTCAATATCCCTTTCCATTTGAAATTTCAGTGGTGAAACATACCCCTGACAGCTAGATGAACTGACATGATT
This sequence comes from Tillus elongatus, assembly GCA_964006375.1. Lineage (NCBI taxonomy): Eukaryota > Metazoa > Arthropoda > Insecta > Coleoptera > Cleridae > Tillus > Tillus elongatus. The sequence goes on from OZ023266.1 coordinate 44,847,986, forward strand.
GAAAATACCGGCAAAACGTTTCCCCTAGAAATACAAATTTACGTGTGCGAACGATTTTTCTTTAAATAACAGGAATAATGAAAAATCGATTCTGTTTTTTGCTGCGCCGCTTTCTATATACATAAATAGACACACACATGCATACAGGCGCCCGCACACAAATAAATAAATAAATAAATATATATATATATATATATATATATATATATATATATATATATATATATATACATATACATATACATATACATATATATATATATATATATATATATATATATATATATATATATATATATATATATATATATATATATATATATATATATATGACATATATAGGAAATTTACATGTACCTATGGATACATTAACTTAGCAGTCTTCAAAATAATTAAGGATTATCATAACATTAAGAGGACAGTCTCTAGTGATTTAGATACACCAGTAGCTAGAGTTAATATAGTATTGAACTGTCTCGAAAATATATCGGTCCTATTTTACACAATAAGCTGCCTGTGAATGTTAAAGAGTGTTCGTCTGCTTCGCTGTTTAAAAAGAAAAAGAACCAATTTTCCATAACAAATTATTTTGATGCAGTAGATCAATATTTAACCTCCAATTTATGTGTTCATTTTAATATGTTAAGAACTATATATTTCATTGTTATTAATATTATGTGGTGGTGTATTTTGTGACGAATCATACATATTCTAATGATACTCTACAAAATAAACATCTACTAAGGTAATATTGGAACATGTGATGAGCACTGATAAGTACACTTGGAGAACCCAAAGACCATAACACATATTTTTAAATACGAAGAATTTTTCATCTTCTGCTGACTCTAACTTGTTAGTAAAACGATCGTCAGGTCTTTAAAAAGATGTGTTGTGGTGTTTTGTGTTCTCCAAGCGTACTTAAAAGAACATCTACTTGAAAAATTGGAAAGACAAAAAAAAGCAACATCGTAGGCAAAAGAATCGGGTGGGCCATGAACCCTTAAAGTGCAATGGTGGTGGTGGAGATATTTATGACTTTGGAACAGTTATTTCATCAGCTATTTTATAGTTCCAGATAATGTACCTACATAAATACAAACACCTACACATTATTTTGTATTAATAATCTAGAAGGCAGTTAAAAGGCAATATCGTGTATAAAATTTAAACGTTTAATGACATTCACTTGTAGGTACCTTAAAGAGTAGCACATGCACAAAATTTCGATTGTTGTTTTAAAAAAATACCAAACTTAGGAAAAAAGGAGAAGAAAATGTACTTTTTTTAACACCCTGTACCTTTGACACGAAACGTTTTTGATCACATGTTTATTGGAATTTTGTATCTTAGAATTACTTCCAAAATCACACGCTTAAATATTGGACGCTTATTACGAGACACCTCGAATAGAAAGGATTGATTCTTTTATGTCTCATTGTTAGTCATTTGAACCTCTGAGCTGTGTAGGTCCCTTTTGCAAGATGGGTGCATTTCACAATTTTTGACGGATTACACTTAACCAGGGATCCCCTAATGTAAATATTTGACAGGTCGTTATAGGAAGTTTTGGTTTCTCCAATTATCATTGATAAGGAGCTAAAGGCAGATATTAGATGAGCCGATGAGAATCACTGGTAAACCATTCATATGTAAAGCAGAATTGGTAGGGGTCAAAACCGAATTCTGTGGCATACCCGCGTTAATTTCCGATTTATCCAATAAAATACCATCAACAATCAGATGCAAGGATCGATTCTACAGGAAACTATATACAGACAAGCACAATTTCAAAGACAATATCTGCAATGGTTTTGTTCTAACTTACTGTTATAATGGAAACGATTATTGCAAAATAAGTTAACTCAGATTATTTCCTTTCGTAAGTTTGATTGGAAATCTTGTCAAAATTGTGTTTAGTTTAACCTGGATTGTCCCTCTTATATTAGATTTTCCCATTAGTTATTATTTCTAAACATCATAACGTCTGGGTTTGACATGGTTAAAGGCAATTAAAGGCTTTCACTACCAGACAAACTTATTCATTCTCAAAACCCATTTTACGCGTTTCAACACATTAACGTGCCATCTTCAGGGGGTTTAGCCCTAGAATGTAAAAATGTGGTTGTCAGAAACTATGTTTCTGGTAGGTCTAACATGCGAGCTACTGACACCGCAACTACAGAAAGAATACAAAGTCCAGCGAAGCTAAATGTCAAATACAGAGTAGCCCTAACGGCCATGCAATATTTAAACTGACATTAGTGTCAGGAGTTATAAAACATTTCTATAAAAACGTACAATTTAAGATTTAAAAACTTAAAACGGGACTGGGGTCCCACAAATATGAACAACACTCTTATGAAATCACAAGCAATAAGTTAAATTCAAACTAGTCAAATTACATAAAAAGCTACAGACAAGCACAAACATAAAAGCAAAGCAGGCTGCACAGCTGAGCAGAACTCCCCGAGAACATCTGAACATGTGAAATTCAGAAAGAAAAGAAGGAAATAGATGCTACATTTGGGTTAATACTTACACATTTTCTGTCTCAATTACAGAAAGATGCTGTATGAAATGTTGTCAAAGTTTGGCTTTTCATCTATTGTCCTCAGGATACCAAACAGAAATTGCGTAAAACAGGAAGGCAGGAACATCACAAGACTTGAAGAAACCAGAGGATGAATTCAAAAGACGCTTGTTTTTTTAGTTTAATTTTATCAAACGAACAAAACGGAGTCCCGTGGATTTCTAGATATTTAACTCAAGAAATGCAAACTGAAGGTTACAAGTGACAAGTGACATAACAACCAGAAGTGACAGGTGAACTACGGCCGACAGAGAAAATGTCAACGGCGCGGAGAGAGAACCAAAGAAACAGCCGATCTTTGATCTATGGCTGAAATCGATCACACGTCATTCGGGGCACTACCATTGAAAGTCCCAGTCTGGTTTCTGCAAATGAAAGTCTATTCACTCAGGATTTTCTGTATGTGAAAAGAAGGTTATTCTTGAACTTGGTACCAAAAGAAGAACTTTAATTATGTGGAGCTAGAGCACTACCATTGAAAGTTCATTCAATAAGGTTTCTGTAAATGGAAGGAAAGTTCATGCTGCTGGTGTTTGAAACATTAAGTAGTAAGGGTTTTGAGAATGAATCAGTTTGTCTAGTAAGGGAAGCCTTTAATTTCGTTTAACCATTTCCCATTAGTTATCAACATAACCATTGAAGACATGAGCAGGAATTAGTCGCATAAAGAAATTTGCATTTGGTCACCAATCTAATGATTAATTGGGCTTCATTTTTATAAGGCTAGAGAGAAGTCAAGTTTAGTTCAGGCAATTGTCAAAATAAGATTGGTACCAATTTAATGTCAATTCTAGAATAAACCCTTTTCCTCTACACCAGTGGATAGCGTTCGCCTAGGACTTTTTTTCACAAAGTCTACTGCATTTCTATTTTATTTGCTAAAAATAATTATCCTAGTTTGTTTCAGAGTTCCACTTTCTAACATAATATCTGTTGTTTTAATGAAAAGATATTTCTTCTTTCCTATAACAAGTTTTTAATTCCTTTAAAGATTATTCCTACCAACCCATTTTAACCACTTAGCAAGACTTTTACAATAATTTTGATTGAAAAAGAAAAAATGATATTAACACAAAAACAAAGGTAAATATTTTATACACAAATACTAAACAGATTAATCATACTGCGATCACCATAAATCTTCAATATTTTAAACGTTTGTGAGTAACCCCAATTTAAAGCAGTTCTAGATAATTTCCACTCGAAACTGTGTGAATAAATCAGATTTATGAGCTCTGATAGAACGTAAAGTATTCGGATAACTTTTATGCATACCCGTCACTGTTAAAATAAAACCAATTGAAAAGTTGGATTGTTTCCAGAGCGTTGTGTCGATTCAATACAGACATGAGCACCTTACATACGCGTTTTGCCTACAAATACAGCAACTAAATTAAACAGAGTTTTAAACTACGCGATGTTACTAAATGGTCTTTGTTATAAAGGGGTTTCCGAATAAGAACTATTCGATTTTACAATTTGCTATGACTGACTTTGTGCAATACTCGGGATTAATGTCACGAATGTAGCGTACGATCTTTAATATCAATGGATCATTAGTTCGTAATTTGTTTGAATAGACTACAGATTTAAAATAACCACACAAAAGGCAATTTGAAGCAATTAAGTCACAATATGTTGAAGGTCAACAGCTGCATTTCTTGAAATTATCCTATAATTAAACTGTTCCTGCAATACGTCGATAGTGGCACTAGCAGTGTGACGTGCACTGTAATGTCATCCAATGAATTTCTTCGAAATTAGGCCACAAAAACATATATCCTAAGTTTTACATGCTAGGGGAAGTAACGGTCGTACTGTTAGTTATCAAAACTTAAAATATTAATAAGACAATCGACCTCTAAAATTTCGACAAGGAATAATGTAAAGAATGCAAGTTCTTTGCTAATGCATTTCTATATTGCTCATCTAATTTGGTGCCTCATCAGGAGCCTACAAAAGTTACAGCTATGGTATACGATACATACAGATCTTAAAGGGGGTATGGTCATTTTACATAGGGTTTTGGGATCACCATTTTTTTAGCAGCCACGAATAAAACTAGCATACTTTGATAGTACCTCATACAACATATGTAACAGTGGTCGAAAAAGATTTCAAAAGTGCATCGGAGCCGAGATATACAGGATGATTCAGTAGGTGAACGACATTCATATCTAGGTAACTATGGCAACTAGAGCGTCGGGGAAAAAACTGCTCGAAAGATTTTTTCAAGTACAATTGAGATGATATTTTTTTATTTTCTTATTATTGCCACCAGATGGCGCTTTTTCGGATGAAACTTTCTGAAGGCTGTTATCTCAAAATATTCCTATTACAATGTTATCTTTTTTTACTTTTCCTGAAACCCCGAGTCTTTTTCTATATTAGTTACGAACCTCTTATACAGGGTGTTCACGAGAATAGTTTAGAATAGGTATCTCCGTCATTGTTGGCGGTACAAAGTGAAATTGTTCAGATTTTCACGAGCATCTCGATTTAGAAGTTTATTTCTCTAAGAGGAATGCTAGGTATTTTCCCGGATAGTTCAACTGCAAATTCGATTGTCAATTTTATGATGATAACACGTTCTAGTCGATTCTACTTACTTCCAGAGATATCTAGATCTGTATATGCTTGTTCACGAGAATCTTTTACAATAGTCATCTCCGTTACTATTGGAGCTGCAATGTGGTTCAAGTGGGGGAAGTTGTTTAACTTTTCACGTGTCTCTCGATTATGACACCAAAAAAGCATTTGCGCAGAGAAATATCGAAGGGGTATGGTCATTTTACATTTGGTTTTGGGATGATCACCTTTTTAGTGGCCACAAATAAAACTAGCATGCCTTGATAGTACCTCACACAACTGATGTAGTAGCGGTAAAAAAATATTTGAAAAGTGCATTGGAGCCGTGATATACAGAGTGATTCATTAGGTGAGCGACATTCATATATCGGTAACTATGGCAACAAGAGATTCGGGAAAACACATTCGCAAGGTTTTTTCCAGTGCAGTTCAAGTAATATTTTTTATTTTCTCATTCTTGCCACCAGATTTTTTCGGATGAAACTTTTTGAAAGCTGTTATCTCAAAATATTTCTATTACAATGTTATAGTTTTTCAAGTTTGTCTGAAATCCCTAATCTTGTTCTATATTTTTGTCTGTGCACTTGTAAAAACAAAACCTGAATGATGTCTGAAAATGAAACCAACAAGTGACAAATGAACATTGGCAATCGGAGAACTGTCAATGACATGGACAGAGAAAACCCAAAGAACAACGAAAGCTCGGTTGCTTAGCTCCATGGTTGGAATCGATCATGAATCAGCAGGAGTACTATTATGGATATTCAGGTTTCTGTATGTGAAAGGAAAGTTCATAGCACTGGTGCTGGAAACGCTAAGAACATTGCTGTTGGAGACATTTATGTACTTGTAAATCTCCATTTCCTTCAGGACGAATTGTTCGGTGCCAAAACTTTATGGATGGAGGATGCTGGCCTTGCTCTCCCTGTCGCAGGTGTGCCCATCACCCCCCCCCCCTTCTCCCCCCCTCTCTCTCTCTCTCAGGTGACAACCGAAAACTGAAGTGGTATTGTCAGCATTATTTCTGCTCGCATGCTAAACCTACCAGAAACATAGTTTCCAAAACCAACTTTTTGCATTTTAGGTCTTAACCCCTGAAGATGGCTCGATACGGGCAGAAACGCATATGGTTATACATTAAACGTATTGTCTGGTATAAAAGCCTTTTAATTGTCCCTCTAACCATCTTTTTAAAGACCTGACGTTCGCTAACAAAGTTAGCGCCGTCAAAGGATGAAACGTAAAAAGATGTGTTGTGGTGATTTGGGTTCTTCAAGTGTACTACTATCAGTTCTCATCACAGGTGCCAGTCTTCACTTAGTGTTAACCTATATTATAAGATAAGTAAGTCACAATGCCATCTCTGTAAATACCTGTTAGTAAAGTATTTTATTCATTATATTATTCATGATGTGTATGTAGAACCGGAACATGATTGGGACACGTCTTCGTTTCTTGACGAGTTCGGGAATGTAACGGTTGGTGGAGATGTTGGCCTGCTTCGTATTCAGAAAATTACGCCCAGAGACGTTGAAGAAGCCATCAAGAAGTTAAAGATTGGTGGTGCAATGGGTGTTGATGATGTTCCTTCGTATGTGATTAGGGGCTGTATGGAATTTTTGATCGCACCACTATGCTATGTGTTTAATCTAATACTGGTGAAATGCCAGTATCCCCTACTATGGAAAGTCAGCAAGGTCATTTGAGTTTTTAAGTCTGGCTTAAGGAAACTCGTGGAAAACTATAGACCTATTTCGATACAGTGCAATTTTTCCAAAATTTTTGAAAGTATTTTGTATTCTAAAGTATTCTCACATGTACAGCATTTGATTGTAGATGAACAACATGGATTTTTGCCGCGCAGGTCTACTGCCACCAACCTTACTCTCTTTACTCAGGTGGCAAGCTAGACAATCAATGCTGGTAGTCAGCTGGACACCATATATGCAGGTTTTCAGAAGGCATTATTCGATAAGGTGGACCAAAAGGTTCTTTTGAAGAAGCTTTATATGTGTGGGTTTTCTCTAGGCCTGATAGAGTTATTTACATCTTATTTGACTGGAAGGGTACAATATGTTGTTTATGGTGGCAGCGAGTCCTCATTGTTTTCGTCACCCTCTGGGGTGCCCCAGGGGTCAAATTTAGGACCTTCATTGTTTTTATTCTTTGTCAATGATCTGCCGAAAAGTATAGTTGACTCCCGTTGTTTGTTGTTTGCTGATGATTTAAAGATCTTTCGTGTTATTTCTAGCATTAGTGATTGTGAACTTCAGGGGAGCATTGATGCACTGTCAGAATGGTGTTTTGAGAAGAGAATGTTCCTGAATATTGGGAAATGTTTTGTTTCTACTTTCACGAGACGTCTTGCCCCTGTTGAGTACCAATATACTGTTGGAGGTGACCAACTTATGCGTAGGACCCAGTTTTGTGAATTAGGAATTGAGTTTGACACTAAATTATCATTTGCGAAGCACGTGGAAAAAATTGCTGCCTCGGGGTTGAAAACGTTGGGTTTTATTGTGCGAAACTCGAGAGGATTCAGTAGAGATGAAACACTTAAAATTCATTTTAATGCATATATACGTCAAAAAATGGAGTATCTGTCGGTGGTGTGAAATCCTTTTTATAAGGTTCATTCTGATGTGGTGGAGAAAGTTCAGCGGAGGTTTGTTCGTTTTCTGCATTTTAAGTTTTTTGGATCTTATTCCAATTTTACACCATATGTGAGTTTGCTTGCTGTGTTTGACATAACCAGTCTTCAGAGCAGGCGCACAGTTGCTGACCTGGTGTTTTTGTGAGGAACTTGGTAAATTTTTCTGATTTTTTGGGCAGCATTCAGTTTAGAGTTCCCCAGAGAGATAGTAGACTGGAGCAACTGTTTTATATACCGGGGTGCAGAACAAATAGTCTGTTCAGTTCTCTGATTTATAGAATGTGCACAAGTTATAATAGACTGTGTAAGCATGTTGACATCTTCAACATGAATTTAAGAGCATTTAAAAACGCATTGACCGAACATATACATGCCTGACCACGTTGTCCTGTTGACTTTGTTGGGTCTCCAAATTACTTGTATTGAATGAGATATGAATTTCGAATAGACAGAATAAATTTGAATTTGATATTAGTTTCGTGGACTGCCTGTGAAGCCTAAAATGGAATCTAAGCTTGCCGAAATGCTGTTTTGTATTGTTATTGATTTCACTTAGTGTTTTAAGACTGGCTATACGATAGCCGTGTTATTTTTGGTGCATTTTTGCTACAATTAGTATGCCGTACTGAAGAGCTCTAATGAGAGCGAAACCGGTCTACGGTTCTAATTGTTGCGAGAATGCATCTAGTCTTACATACTTTGTCCCTATATTGGGGTAGAAATGGGCCAGGGCTAACAATTTTTTTTAATTGTTATTTAGTTGTATACCGTCTCTATTTTTAACACTCTGTGTTATTTGGAGCGGGCGTGACAACATAGTACTTGGTTCCGAACTAGGTGGCGACACGTTCACCACTCACTTAGTGTTTTAAGACTGGCTATACGATAGCCGTGTTATTTTTGGTGCATTTTTGCTACAATTAGTATGCCGTACTGAAGAGCTCTAATGAGAGCGAAACCGGTCTACGGTTCTAATTGTTGCGAGAATGCATCTAGTCTTACATACTTTGTCCCTATATTGGGGTAGAAATGGGCCAGGGCTAACAATTTTTTTAATTGTTAGTTAGTTGTATACCGTCTCTATTTTTAACACTCTGTGTTATTTGGAGCGGGCGTGACAACATAGTACTTGGTTCCGAACTAGGTGGCGACACGTTCACCACTCACTTAGTGTTTTATAGTTTATCTTGTTATGCAATACGTAAATGGTTTATAAACTGTGTATTTGCATATTGCACAAATAAATAAATATATAAATGATGCGAGGCAAAAATTCTACTTTCCAAATTAGCAACTTTCTACGGAAAAGCTTGTCATCATATACAGTTTTTCAGTTATTTACTTTTACTTGTATGCTAAGCTTCGCCAGGCCATGTACTTTTTGGTGCTTAAATGACATTCATTATTTTGGAACGTCAACCAGTAATCATCGACATACGTCGCCCTATGATTCTTGATTAATTTCAATTTTCGATATTTCGTAATTAAATACGCTATTTTAAATTCTAAAATTGGGAACTGATAGAAAAAACTTTAAAGTCCAGCCTGAGTCGTTTCAAGTATAATAATTTTTTAATTCGAGCTCTACAAGCGATGAAACTATACCTCCAATATAACAATAAGGTAATGAATTTAAACTATGAACCGGGGGAAAAATTTTCCTAACCTTACTAATGTGGTCAATTATAATAATAAAAGTAGCTTTGTAAAACTGGTGCTTGGCTGCACGAAATGTTGTGTGTGTGTTTTGATTCTTTAACGTCGGCCTATTTCCGCGACTATGGCCAATCACCGACGCCAGGGAGCAGTTTCACCTCACTATCCTGGAAATTTTACCGAACCCCTGCCTTTCTGTAAGGAGGGTAGGGATCTTTAACGTGCCCAACATCGCATGGACACGGTACCGACGGCTTTACGCCCCCTCCGAAGGGCGGAACGTGCAAGCATTCAACTTGCTCAAATTCAATGCTAGAACCTCGGTTGATGTTAATGTTACAGTTTGTACTGAAAAAGTGAAAGGAGAACCCTGAGATCGAACCCAATACCCTTCGGTTCAGAGGCACACGTTCTTACCCCTGAACCACCGAGGTTCTACACGAAATGTTAAATGATTCTTAAATTTCTAAGTCAGGTAAGGTTAAATATAATAAACAATTTTCACAACTAGCTGGAAACCAGAATGCAATTAATCAGATTGTCGGATATTTATTTATTAAGAAACCACATTTTATAACTGTTGCTATTAAACGCTCGCCAAGTATTTCGGAAAACAATAAGATAATTAACACCAACTTCTAGCTCTAAAATTGTTTACTATAATATATCAGGCACTCCTTCTAACAAATCGAGGGCAATAAGATTTACAAAACACTGTTTGAAAATTATTTATAGTAAACACTTGGTGAAAAAGTATTATTTTTGTTAAAGACAGATTTATCGCACAGTGGTGATGTGAAATTTCACTAAACGAAAAAAAAAAATAACAATTGTATTTACTTAACGACTATTTGTTGGCAAAATTAATGGACAAAGTGAAAACAGGTAGTGTGTTGATAGATATTAGCATCGCCAACATTAGATCCGCCATAACTAAACAATGATTTTCACTTGTGTCACTTTTCAACTTTCAAAATCTAATTTATGTATTTATAATAATTAGGAACGTCACATTTTCTTAATTTATATACTAACCTTACTATACAAAGCCAAATAGCATATCAACTGACCCACCAAATATATGGACAATTAAATTTAGGGTAAACTTTTAAAAAAACGTAAAGAAAATATACACATTTGCACACATCAATAAAACCCAACAAAATTATTTCTTGACGTGTATTGTTTAACCATTATAATCGACCCACAAGACGAACATTACTTTAGTTCTAAAATATTGGTTTTTAAAATTTGTTAGCCTGTAAAAATTACTAGATTAATAAAACTACGACTGCAAAAGATCAGCTTGAAATACAACATCAAGTTTGTGATAGTTATATAAGCACAAACAGTGTTGGTTATGCAATGAGTGAAGATTAGAACCTGTGATGAGCACTGATAAGTACAACTTGGAGAACACAATTCATCACATTATAGTTTTTAGACCTGACGATCGTTTCGTTAACAACGTTCTCATCATCGGTGGGATGAATAAACTGTTTATTCGTTGAAAATGTAAAGATGATAAATACAAAACCTGTGTTATATTACGGTATATAAAATAGTATTTCGGGACGCAGCAAATGCGTTATAGTAGCGACTTAGTAAAGTTATACTTTAAACATACAGATACCTTGAAGATCGATTTTAAAGGTCCCAGTACGCGCACATTTGAAGAATTCTTTCGAAAGTGTTTACCATCGATCTCTCTATTATCAAAAAAATCTTGCGTTCTAACTCCCTTTGAGTAAAATGCCCAAAACTCAATTTTCTATGAAACTAAAGAACTAAATTTTGATATATCTGTTGATAGCGTAATTGTCTTTAAAATAAACTTGTATTACAAATTTCATTAAAGTAATACAGAAGATTGAGACCTTGTTCAAAACGTATGAAATCTGTGAACTATTGTTTCTCCAAATATAAAAAAAAACATTAAAAAAACATACATTCATCGAGCTGGATTCGATCGCGCAATCTTCTGCTTAAGAGGCAAGCGCGATGTCCCCGGCGCCATTAAGCATACGTCAACTAACGTTTTATTTACGTGATACTTTAGATCGGCTTCATGGCCGGGATATTATATTAAAAGTATACGTAACAATTAATTACAGAATTAGCAGAATTACCATTGAAACACATCCCACGACTGTTTTGGTCTTAATGACGTCTTATGTTTAAGTCTAAAGATAAAAGAAAATATCTTAGAATCATTTTTATAGAGACTTGGCTTGATTTTGTTTACATTTCTACTATATTATGCGACAGCATAATATATCTATGCTGCGCTAAAACTGTATTTGGGGTCGCTCAAAAAGCTACAAATATAGTGTATGTTCATAATTGATTGAATCCCCCAGTTACATAACAATCACTTGGAAAATTTTTAATTTCATGTCGTCTGTCATTTTTCATAATTGCGGCCGAGATTTCACGGTTGTTGGTTCGGGTAGTATGTTACATGCCTGGTATATATTTAGTTTGATTACCGTGGATGTATGGTTTATACCTATTGTATGAATCAATTTACGCGTGACAGTTAACTACTCTGTCTGGCAGGCATTGGGATTTAACCACTAAGTCGTTACAACGCATGCCTTTGGGATTTTATTTTTAATTTGGAAAAAACTCTAAATATTGTGTACCAAATTACTTAAAATTCACAACATAGGTTTATTTGCACTATTTCTATCCACATGTAAAGTTTCATTCCAGTTACTCCGATACTTACAAAAATATAGCGTTTTCAAAAATACTTTTGTATATTTGGGGGGGGGGGATGCCCGTTGTAGCTGATATAAGAACTCGTCTGCGGCCTTAATACAATGAAGATATGTGCCAAGTTTTGTTCACATCAGTTGAGTGTTTTTTGAGTTATCGCTCGGATACATACATACATACATACATACATACATACATACATACATACATACATATATATATATATATATATATATATATATATATATATATATATATATATATATATATATATATATATATATACATATAAAAATTTTAACGCACCTTTGTTTTGGGACCCAAATTCGCGCTCATCTGAAGAATTATTTTCAAAAGCTTTTCATCGTGACCTCTCTAATAGCGAATTTTTCTTAATGAAATTCGTTAAAAGATGAAATGGGAAAATGTATGGACATTTACATACAGGGTGGGGCATTTCAATATCGACACCACTAGGACTATGGGAGATACAAAGTTGGTTACATTAGATAAGTTGCACTTATAAGGTTATCTCGTTTTTTAGATTTAAGGATATTTCCATAAGTCCTTAGATACAGTCTCCGCAGCTGTGTTGTCCTGGCAAGTAAGTAAGTGGAGTCTGGTCGAACTATGAGGTGGCGGGTTCGAGTCCCATATTCAGACAAGCGGTTTTTTTTTTAAATTCCAATCGGAAATATAGTCGGTTTGTGGAGTACGTGGAAAGAATCGGACTCCTTTCGCAATGACAACCAAAGTCACGAGGTTCTGGGATTGATATCAAATCTGGTGCCTACAAAATCCTGCAGCGACATATAATTTAAGATTTACCATTCAGGTCGGGAGGACAGGGATTAGAGTAAAACCATGCAAAACCTCCAAAACCGAACTAGGGGCAGAAACCGAAGCATATTAGTATACACCTTAAGATGTATTCGACGGAGATGAAACAATGCCAACAGACATAGAAAACAAAATACTTTCCGACAGCCACGCTGTTATAAAAGCATTTGACTCCTACTGTTGGCATTCAAAAGGGGTATGCAGTTGCAAGACTGTCCTAAACGATCTGGGCAGTAGGTATCAACGATGTGTCTCTGATCCGGATACCAGGACATTTAGGCCTGGATGGCAATGAAGTAGCCGACGATCTTGCCAAAGGAGGTTCTGACATAAGCTATGTCAGACCAGAACCGCTGGACATTACTTAAGGCGAAACGCATCTTGAAGACGGATATATTTGAAAATGCAGACGGTACGTCAGATGAGGGTGCACAGATATAATTGCGAGTGACAAATGTACTATAGGTATTTTAAAACTGTGCACCGATATGAGCGCGAGTGGAGACCCGTGGTAAATGTACTACATGTAATTTAAAATAGATGCTCTAAGTCTCTTATCTTATTTACACGACACTGCTGTCAGACTGTCATATCGAGAGAATATTACAAACTTCCCAAGGTATGACATATCGAGAGAATATTACAAACTTCCCCAGGTATGACATACTTTTTGCAGTGCTATCGGGGAGGCGAGGCCGCGGAAAAGCCCTGAGGGGAAAAAAAGATATACTTTCCAGACGCATTAAACCCCCAACGAGTTCCGTTAGCAGGTTCTTGAACACTTTTGCTTGGGAGTAAGTGTTATTAGTTAGTAAATACAAATGTATATATTCTTTCTCTGGCTTCACAAGTGACTGTTTTCTTCTCTGCAAGCGGTTTCAATTTTTACATAATGTCACGCAGGAGAACATTTATACTTACCAATGACAACTATGAATAAGTTCAATGATCTTCTTACCGGGCCTAACAATGCCATAAAAGGCAAAATTAAAGAAAAGTAAACAAGCACTTGTTAAGCCAGAAAAGAATGATCTACATCCGCATTTAGTATGGAACTAAGGACAACAATTAATTAGTTAATTAGTGTATTGCTTGTTATTTGTTTTTAGAGAATTTTTATTTTAAAAAATTGCTAATAGAGAGGTATGGATGGTGAGACCTCGCAAAGTTTTTTGCAAATGAGCGCGAAATTGAGCGTCCAAAACCCAAAACCAAGGTCCGTTGAAATTTATATATATATATATATATATATATATATATATATATATATATATATATATATATATATATAAAAGCGTGTGTATGTATGTATATATGTATCCAACCGATAACTCAAAAACGTCTGGACGCAGCAAGTGCGTTATGGCAGTCAATTTTCATAAAAATGTTTTTTAATAGCAAATATGTGTTTTTTTAAGAAAGCAGGCATCAAATTTGGTAACCAGTAAAACCTATAGTAGAAACAATGTGCCATCTTTCATCAAAATAACTTGATTGTTTGAAAATGTACGAAAATTTCCGAAAGCAAACTTAAAGTGCTCCCGAAAAAGCTGATTTCTTGGTCAACCTTATAGGTTAATAGCAAATTGAGCTATGCAAATTTGAAGCGTTTAATGAAAATTCGCAACCATAACGCACTTGCTGCGCCCAGAATTTCTTTTCTTACAAACATGCATTATATTTCGATGTAAAATGCAAAAATGCCATAACATAAAGCGTGTTGGATGAAAAAAGAAAAATTGAATCACCAACGACTTATGGGCCAACCTGTGATTGTAGAAATAATTTTTTAGATGTAGCTCAAGACGCCGTATAATTAATACATACAATTTTTTTCGTATCTTGTATAATAACGGATATATTGATCTTTATTGTTTTTTACGAAAATTCGACAGAAATTATATACCATTAAACGATAAACTCTATAGCGAAGACTACTGCCACAGGATCAGAAAAAGGGTCTATTTGAAATGAATTTTCTGGAAATATTTTAGTAAAATGAAGGACAATGACGGTTCAAGCTGAGACTTCGGGGGTTGTAAATCATTCTTCTTGAGACATTTTCTTTCCATAGCTCGTATTAGTTTCAAGTTCATTGTCTAAATGTTGCCAATTATGGCGTTTTATATCGCGACTTAGACGTTTTGAGGAAAACTCCAATTTTTTTTAAATGCCTCTAACTTTTTTGTCTTTTAACGTGCAGAGCTAAGTTTTGGTAGATAATTTACCTATAATGATATAAACCTGTGTACCAAATTTGGTTGCCCTTACTTTGTTATTTCCGGAGATATAATTTTTTTCGAAGAAAACACAAAGTTTTCCTGGAAAACCTGGGCAGATTTTCCTGTCTAACGAACTTAGCCAAGCCACTTGCAAAAGGAAGGTATTCACCATATTTTATTTTAAGTTATCGGTGTGAAACATACATACATACATACATATATATATATATATATATATATATATATATATATATATATATATATATATATATATATATATATATATATATACGTATAAAAATTGAAACTGACCCCGGATATGTGTTCTAGGGGGGCCTAATTAGCGCCCATTTGAAGAAATTTTTTTAAAATTTAAAAGTCTGGATCTCCTCATTAGTGATTTTTTTAAAGAAACTTCACTAAAAAGTGATAAGCGGTTGTGATAAAACACGGCAAGTAACTTTCTTTTATTAATAGCTTGGATGAGTTCGTTAGCCAGCTCGATCGGACCAGTTTCTCTCTAAAAAAAGGAAGTTTATATATCTCATTGATAAAACTTAGTAGATATGTTGCGCTGATAAAAACCTTTCTGCATAACAAAATTCAACTTTCTAGGTTTATCGATAACCGAGTTATTCAAATTTGAAGCATTTAATGAAAATTCGCTACCATAACCCACATGCTGCGTCCCGAATTTTTGTTCACAGATCTTGAAAAAAACTATAAAAATATATATGACTCAATAGTTTCACCATATTCCGCATATTTACTTTTCTTTGGTGGATTTTACCACTTCCTTCTGTTTGTTGAATACTTCGTCGTTAGTAATCTATGAATTGTGTGAGATTCTGATTTAATTGTGTAAGTATCTAATAATAATGCTTAACAAGAAATACAGCAGCCAGTATATTGTTACGTCTACTCCAATAATGCCTCAATAAACTGCAATTTAAACAGAAAATTATTTGCCTGTTTCGGGGGCACAAAAAATACACCAGTCGGTGATCAGGAATAAAAGCTTGTAGAGCATTTATATAAAATATTCGCTGCTGTCTGCATAAACCATACAACTTGTAAACCTTTGCGTTTTGTAAGACCACCCGCAGTTAAAACAAAAAGAAAACAACAGCTTCTACACTACTACAAACCAGTTAAAATCGTAAATACAGAACTGTTTGCGTATTGGATCATATTTCCAAGCTAGTAAAGCCGACAAAATAACCATTTAATGTTTAAAAGCTTACGTCCGAGTTTAAACTGATTTCTGGAACAGCTGGACCACAACATAACAAACAATTATCATGTGGTTAAACCAAACAGCTTTTCAAATAACAAGCTGACCACATTAGTCAATATACTCAACGCCCTTAGTGTTATCTAAAATTAAACTGAGAGATCCCAGAGACTAATTTAAACAGCGATATTCAATAGATCCACTTCGTCCTTGCATAATCGTGCCACTCCAAACTTTTACTTTCAAGAAGTTTGCTAAAAATACATCGAGAGTATGATAGAACGTCGTCGTTTATAGAAACAAGCCTCTGATAATGGTAAGCAGCATTGTCGTCATCGGCATTGATATTTTCAGCGTACTAAAAACATAATGTTTACAAATGAGCAACAAAAACGAATGTGTAGTTATAATGGCCGAATAACAATGAAAAGAGCTATTTGTGTTAACGTTCATTTTTTAATGTTTACTGAAGATACCCAAGGCTGGCTTAAGAAGTGAAGTCATATATCCTTAGGCTATAATATTAAATACCACATAAATTAGTCATTATAATGCATGTTCAGCAATAAATAAGTTAATTTAAATTCAATTTGTAATGTTGTATCGAAATAACTAAAATGCAGAAACAATTGTTGAGATCCGACATTTTGTTTCAGATAAGACAACGCGTGAAAGTAAGGAACAAAAAAATGCCTACCTCTAGCCAAGTCTAAAATTTGTTAAAACAGCTTCTGGCCAATGGGTTAGACAATTCGTACAAACCACAAGAAAAATGTCTTGTTCACACCCCCCAAGGAAGCTACGGGACCAGGGGTGGATAGGCGTGCTGGGCGGGGAAGGTAGTAACAAGGATATATGAGCAGAAAATGCAAAGGAAACAGCATAATCCGACTTCTAAAAGTAGCCTTTTTCACATTTTGAAGCCATAGCCCCCTCAAACCCTGTCTACCCCGCACAGTACCCCTATTCGCCACCAGGTTCCGTAACTTTCGTGAGGACTGATCACAGGAAATTTGTGTTGTGGTTTATGCAACGAGATGTCACATAATTGAAATCGTCTTTTTGTCCCTATTCAATCCTATAGAAATCCAATATGGCTGCCTTAAGAAAATCCAAAGTTGGTTATGGAAACCTAATGATCTAGTAGGCCTATAAAATGTTTGAAACGGGCAGCAGATAACTCGTGACGACTTATATGAAGCTGACAAATATCATTGCATTCCCTTAAATAATAAAAAAGATATGGAAGAAATCCGAAAACGCAACTTTTCCGTTTTTTTAAGATACTTCAGGAACGACTTTATTTATCCGGAATTACATTTCAATGAGCATGAAATTGTAAAACATTTTTGTAATTTAACTGACTTTGTATATTTAAACGTTTAGAAGATAGCAATAGTGTGCAAGATAAAAGTGATCACGTGTTGTATAACACTTGACAAAATCCTGCATCCTATAGTTGGCAGTAACGGTGTTTACGAAATTGTTCCACATACACAAACGTGTCCGCACGTGTACGCATGCATGCAATTTCAGTCTTCCTAAAAGAGGTATTGGAATCAACGTCTTTATTAAAATTAACGAGAATCAATTATTTATTGTCTATATCAGAACTCAAAGAAGTACCACTAACAAAGTGTCGTCTAAATCTGGAAAATTTCAATTACTCCAATCTTTGGTTTAGCTTGGGTTATTACACCGTTAATGATCTTTTTGTAGGACCTGAATGGAAATCGTTTGAAGATTTACAAATCCCAGATTATAATATAACATTGAAGAGTAACTTGAGAATCAATTATAATCATTTGAGGTCAACAGTCAATAAGTTTCTGTAAACGGTAGTTAGCACGCTGGGGCCATCTAGCCCACATTTTGAAGTAACTTATGAAAGTCATGATGGTAAAAGAGTGAGGTGTGATGTTCAGAGCAAACGCTCATTACTGCATTTTACTCTTTGGGCACTCTACTCAAATGTGCATGGACAGATGATCCAATTAACTGGTCATCAATCTTAGCAAGGCCCACGATTGGCCATGATGCCGTCGTCGCCTTCAGAACTGCTAAAAATAAATTGGCAGATCCGGTAGTTTTGTACAAGGCAGGACTAGCGCCATCAAACTTATGCCCGTGGTGTAAAACTACAGCCACTTCATGGCACATGATTATTACATGCTCCGAAGTAATTCCCCTATGGAACTTTGTCAACTCACTTGTTCAAAGGATATTACCCAGACCAATGCGTATTAATGACGTATATGGGGGTATACTTTCAAGTTATGGCCTTGTTGCAGCAGTTTGCAATTTTCTGTGCAACTTAGCCGAAAGCACAGTATATAACGATATGACAGCCTTCTTCAGGGATAATGTACAACACCAACCATATGTTCACATATACAAAAACAGGCTTAAATCTCACATCCTGAAGAAATACACTTGGTATATGGCTAGGGATAATGTTGACACGTTTAAAGCTAGATGGGGTTTCAATGATGTTCTCTGCAGGGTTCACGACATGGATTTAGTTTTTGATTTCTAGTGATAATTTGATAATTTATTGTTGTTGAGTAGGTTGAACATTACTTTGATTTGTTCTTGACATAGCTTCAGGTTACAGTTTTTTATCCCGAACCGTTAAACAAAACAATAATAATAATAATAATAATAATAATAATAATAATAATAATAATAATAATAATAATAATAATAATAATAATAATAATAATAATAATAATAATAATAATAATAATAATAATAATAATAATAATAATAATAATAATAATAATAATAATAATGCATGCGTGGGCGTACACTTTTATTTTGCTATTTTTGCGTTCATAAGGTTCTGAGTCGGATTTAATACATTTTTTTTTTACAATGAAACAAAATTTCCATATTACACTATACCTACTTGGATAAACTTAAATGGTTATAATAAGGAACCAATGCTTAATATTAAGTGTATTACA